>JACJUY010002103.1:31142-107159 GCA_014220935.1 Platorchestia sp. MABIK
TGCTGTTCTTATTGACGATAATATATTTTTGATGGCGGTTCTTTTGCGAAGGTGATCGTTGGCCAAACGCTCCCTTCTTCGTAACGTTTATTTAAACACGACGTAGGGTATCTGAATCGTAAATCATTACAGTTGTCGAATTTTATAAATTGTTTTCTAAGGCCGAACGAATCGTTCTTATTAAATTTCTGATGGATCTCGGGTGCCTCAGTACCAGGCGATGAGAGGCGATGTACCAGAGGCGATGCGAATTGACTCGAGTTGTCGTTTCCAGGGTCTGTTAAAATATGGAGCAGACGCACGCGTAGATTTGGTGCAATTAGTCATCACTAGAGTGACGAAACTGTTACCTAGGTAGGAGGCAGTTCCGATTACCCGAATTGAAACGCAAGCACCGTTGTATGTTGAGGAAAAGTTGTGGCAAGTACTTGAAAAAGTTGTTCTCGAGGTAAAATCGAGTTAGTGACTAATGGCCGGTCAGCAGCATTACGAAAATCCCCTTAGTGACCACCAATGGGTCCCTTAGCAGGAAATGTGTTAATGAGATCCTTCTGGTATGTGGATCGCCATCCTTGCTTGGACCGTGTTTGACTTTTCTCGCATGGCATAAATTTTCTTGCTGCATTCGGACGCAACGAAGCGCGTGTGTCATAGCCAATTCTTAAGTGTTCGACGCCCCTCTAATGTGACGTTCATTTCCTCGCAAAGACCTCTATGATAGCTGGCGCAGTACGTGGTTTCTGCATGGGCGCTTTTGAGCTGAAAAGATTGAGGAAGTGCGGAAAAGGCTAAATGGTTGACATTGGGCACAGTTGCCATGATTGCGCGCTGGGTAGTGTAGAATTTCCTAAGCGATGCGAGCTATTTTTGCAGCAAATTATGACGAGCTGCCGCCAGCTGTTGCTACTTCCAATGAATGGCCAGTCCCTGGCGATCTGTTTTATTGGCTGCGCGACCTGACCAAGGCTGGCACTTCTGTTGTTGCAATTTCTAGAAAAAATCACTCTTTCATTTCATGCTTGATGAGGTGCCATTTTGAGACACCTGGTTTTCTTTACGTTGTTGCATCCTTGACAACATCTGGGAGTTTTTTCTCAGAGAAATGGTATCTCATTACTGCGGAACGAAAATTGTTCTTGGTTATATATCTTATAAATGTCATTCGCAATGAAAGTTCACTTGCATTTGGTTGCCTATTTTTTCTTTCGTAACCCTGAAATTTTCAGGGGGCTTGCGGTTTTTTTTATCCATAAATTGCGAAATGCGTGCATTGGTCCATGGTCGTTTCGTACTTGTGATCGTTGTCATTTTCTTCAGTCTTCGCGGTGGGAGGATGACGTCTTTTTATGGCTTCCAGTTCATTAGGTATGTGTTGGTCAAATTATTTTAATTTAAACTTCCCATTTTTTCTCTTGCGTTTTACTTATTCGGTAGGATCACGGCACCTAACTTGCATTTTTCGTTGCCTTCTCTGAAATTTTTTGTATTAATGAACTGATATATCCGCTGCGTTTAGAATACTGTGCGAGGGCACTCAGAAATTATAGCGCCGTCAAAAGTATATTGAGTTGTTTCACAGAAATATCAACTCCGCCAAACGAGTGTCAGAAGGGTTTCACTTCACGATAACACTCATGTTTCAACTTCGGTTTCACGACTAGCAGATGGATTGGACGAACGTTCGCTTGGAGCGTTTAGTGCTCAATAAGGGGATTATTTCAGCATCATATCTGTGATACTAGGGAGGAATGTAGCGGCGCAAAGAGAAAGAATCCGGCGCTTGTTTGTGGGACGTCGCGAGTACCTGCGGGCAGTGTTTGCTCTGTCAACCTCCGTAGCTGTGCTCACATCCGCGTGTTCCCCGTTCTCGGAGTTTGCCTAACGTCGTGATAAGTAGCCAACTCGATTTCTTGATTGAGTCGTCATGACCGTGCGTTTGAGTGGCTGGGTACAGCTAGCGGTGAGAGATGCGACGCTTCTGTTTATCTTTTCGTTTCACTTCAGTGGTTTTCTGCTACTGCCTCGAATAGTGTAACATGAGGCTGAGAAGTGGGAATCCCAATGATGAAACTTCTTCTGTAACACAGGCTTGCTACGATGTGTTGCGAAACATGGGCCGAATGTTAGGAAATATTTTGATAATTTTGAAATTTACTGAGTAATAAAGAATTTATTGGACATCGAGAAATGAATCGAATGTAGAAAAAAAGTGCGTTTTTATAGCTGTTAACTGTTCGAAAATCCCAGACGTGAGCTAAGTCAAGAACATTTGCAAGGGTGTTTTACAGAACAACGAACTGACATGAGACTAGGAGCCTTTGTGAGTCTCACCGTGTGAAGGCTGGATGAGTTAGCTTCTAAGGCCTGAACACTCCTTAAGCCTGGGCTGCCTCATTTATCTTATCGATAATGGAACGGTCTAGCAGTGACTTGGCTATCCGATTTGACACTGGTGTCTATATATCGTAGGTGCCAACAAGCGGTACTCATGCAATTCTAATTTCCCTTGGAGACAGCTAGGGTATCTATGAGACTCTTCTGGGGATACAACAATTGGATCTATTGTATCTCTCTGGGGGATACAACTATTGTATCTCTTTGGGGGGGTACAACTATTGTATCTGTAGAAGCCACCCCTAGGAGGATGCAACTATTTTATCTAAAAAGATTTCTGAGAGATGCAAATATTGTATCTATGCTCTGGGGATACAACTATTGTATCAATGAAAGGCCTTTGGGCGTTACAACTAGAGTATCTGAGATTCCTCTTGGGAGTACAACTTTTGTTTTTGATAATTACTACTTCAAGGAATAAGGTGCGATGCCCCGAGCTAAAGGTTAGGAATGCCGTTTTATCGAAATGGAATAGGTTTTCACTATAGGTTTTTGTTTTGTTGTGGACCATCTTTTTTTTCGGTTCACTCCGTACGTTATTTTCTTTTCGAAGTTTTATCTCGTTCCTCAAGTATCTTACAAACTTGCTGTTTTATGCGCAAGGTGTTGGGGCACACGTTGTGAAAGGATTTCCAATTTCCTTTTTTCTATGACAAGAATGTCAGTTTGACTAAACCATGAGTTATCACAGAAGTGACTCTAAAACGTAAATTTCAATGGATTACCTCGTATTTTCTTATAAGAGTGCAAAGTAAGCGACAACTTTCTTGTGAGCGATATTTCAGTAAAGTAGTGGTCTGGCACGAGTAATTTCAATGGAATACTGCGTGCTTTCTTATAAAGAGTACAAAGTAAGCGACAACTTTCTTATGAGTGATATTCCAGTAAAGTCGCTCTGAAGTAGTGCTCTGGCACGAGAGCCTTATCTGGCAACCTGTCCGTGTGTCAGTCATAATTCTTGCATTTTTAATCTCATAAGAGGCCTGCACTCAACTCTGCTCAATGGCGACGTTCCTTAGTTCTCGCTTACCCTTCCAATGAATTCGATTACTTTTATGGCCCGTGCGATAATTAATAATAATGTACTGACCAGAAATTTACTGGTGCTGTGTGCTTCCTTGAGTACCTTCAGTTGATTAAATTAGCTCTCATCCTCGCTCATTTGGGCTTACTTCATCTCAACAGTTACAGATGTTACGAGTCGGCGAGTTTAACTGTTTGCAAATCTTCAAATGATCGAATTTTTCGCTGCTTGAAGAGTTCAGCTCAAGTGTAGTGATCGTTGTGCTATTTGAGTATGGGTCACATAATTTAAACTTATATTATTGGCGTTGGAATAGAAGGGTCGAGAAGACAACTTAACGCTGCTTGAGTACCAGAAAAAACGAGTGAGAAGAGCGTCTTCTGACGCTGTCTGGATAAACGTCTCTTTAAGATTAGATATGATTGTGGCTAAGAGCATCTTCTTGGACTCCGTCTTCAATCCACTTTTCGTTTTTCTCCTGATTTCTTCGCTTGTTTATTTTTCAGGATGTCGGCAATTTTTAGCTCACTTGACTTGTAGATATTTTTTCATTTTATTGTAAAAAATGGGCTGTCTTCCCCTTGTGTTTTACGTGAAGGTGACTCATAAGAAGTTAATGGGACTAAGCTTGAGTTTATCACGAAATATGGTAAGGCGAATGTGCTACGCTGTTCAGTGATTTGAAAATTTGAAATCTTAATTCTTTTCGGGATGAAAATCAAACTTGAATTGAAGCATTATTGAAATGAACATTATTTAGCCATGGGACGTCGCTGCAAAATGTTTCCTCCAAGGTGAGCAAATAGTTTCTGTGGGTTTATATTTACCGCAGCGATCTATGAAATGAATGTATTGTACGACAATTATATACTATTTTGCGAGAATTGTTGATTATTAAAGACCAGTCATCGGGTGTGGAGAGCAAATTTGTTCCGTGATTTGAAGGCAGTAAAACTTGCCGAGCACGTTTCCATGCGATCGCTGATCGAATTACATAATTTTTTACGCGCTTCTAAAATTGATGATTTTCCTTTGCAGACTTACTCTGGGCTGTTCTGCGTGGTGGTCAACCCTTACCGCCGGCTGCCCATTTACACGGAAAAAGTCATTGACATGTACAAAGGCAAGAAGCGCCATGAGATGCCACCACACGTCTACGCCATCACCGACACCGCGTATCGCTCCATGCTTCAAGGTAAGCTATTTCTTGCTCTTGCCCTTATTTTAGCCCGTGTACTGCCACTCACTTTCTCTGTTTATGACGGGGCACTTGCTGTTTCTGTCGATATTAGGTCTTTTTTAGGCCGTGTACTGGCACACATTTTTTCTGTTTGTGACGGGATACTTGCGGTTTTGGTCGATACTAGGTTTTAGGTGATGAATGTCAAGGCTTTGTTTTTGAGGTGTGTTGTGTTCCGAATTTGCGATCTTATCTTCTGGTGACACGACATGTGGGTTATCGGCGTTAGAACTGATGTCTATTCTCTTAATGAACAAGCTCATTTTTGTCGTTTCATAAGTTAATTTATATTACCTTAAGACTTTTTCTACGTACATCATTTGAGACTAAAAGTGAGTCAAATCATGACTTTAATCTGCATGTCAGTTTCCTTAGCAGCATCCTGTATATAAGGGCGATTGTGTTAATACAGCGCTCAGATTAATCTTTTATTCATCGGACTGTTTTTACTTCGGATGTTTAGGATTCCTAACCTGTGTGAACGGTAAGTGATGTGACGTTGCATTGCACATTACGCGACTTTCGCTGTTGCTGTTAGTCTTCTGCTGCATAATGTTAAAAGGTGAGTTGTTAGGAAAACGTTCGGATATTGCTCGTTGTAGCTCTTGATGTTATTACCAAATGGAAATTTTCATTTTTCAAATAGTTCTTATTACTCATTAAAACATCAAATTTGTCGTTACTTGGCTGTTTTTTCAAGAACTTCGAGTGTACATTTCATAAAAAGTACACAATTGCTCAAAGTATTTACGCAGCAGTTGTTTTCCTAGTTTCCGAACGGTGAAAGTTTAATGCCAAATAAATAATGGTCGTCCAAAAGAACAATGTCGGAGTGCATTAATTTTCTGCTAGGCATAGTTAAGATATCTGGATTGTGGAGATTTTGCGGCAATACTTTAGCAGGCATCAAATTTAGTGTCGGCGAACACAATTTATGCGCGTAGGCTGTTCATATGAGCCTACTTAATAGGCGCGGGCAAAAAACTCGCTGCTTGCATGAAACGCGCCTTTATTTACCTGTAAAGTATGTCCGCGCAGCTCGGTCATGTCGATGTTGTACTGCGACGTGTCGGTGATGGCGTGCTTTTTATGACTAATTTGTAGGCGTGCTTTTGATATTTTACGACCGTAGTTTTTATTCGAGTTGAGCTTATGCGATTGCAAAGATAAAGCTTGAAAAAAGAGGGGGAGCAGCTGTACGGAGTACATGCAACCTTGTGCGCCGCTCCCTCCCCCCTCCCTTCTCTCTCTCTCTCTCTCTCTTGACGGCCCCACGTCACTTCTGCACCTCGCGTTCGCTTTCGAATCCTAAACTCCAACTTGGCACAGCGCCTTGAAATTTTCCTGAGACCATGCTGAGTTTGACTGGAAATTCGGAAAAATCCGTTTTAGTGAACATCGAAAATTTTGAGCTTTTGACACGAGGTCTGGAAATTTTTCAGAGACCATGGTGAGTTCAAGCTAGAAATACGAAAAACTTCCCCTCAGTGAACAGTGCTAAAATTTCGAGGTTTTGGCACAGGGGCTTGAAAATTTTCAGCCGGATGAGCGACCATACCGAGTTCAAGATAAAAATGCAAAAAAAATCCATCTTAGTGAACCTAAAGAAAACTTTGCGTTGAAACCTGGTGAAAGAGAGAGAAAAAGTAAATGTATATGGTGTCACAAAGCCTTGTGATGCTCTTTCATTAAGTGTTAGATATAGTTTTGCTGTAAATTGCAGGAATATTTGTTTATTGTTCAATGGCTTAGTTATATACAGTCTGCGCTAATTAGAGTACTACGCGTTTATATCTGCATGTACAATTCGACATTATTACTTATGAAACCTCGCGCTTCTTCAGAACAAGTTAGCGACCTTCCTTCTTGCAGTTGGAATATGCCAAGGTAATCAACCATTCCTTTTTTTCAATATTAGACCTTTTCAATCTCAATTATAGCTTCTTGAGCAGAAGATCGATCTTCTCTTCGAGCATGTGTTATTTTGGTGCTTGCATTTCTGCGAATTTTTAATTTATATCAAGAGAGATGACTCGGTGGATTTCAAAAGCTCATGATAGCGATGCCCTCGTGACTTGCGAGTTGTGAGCTGCATTTGTGAATTGAAAACCCTGCGGATATTTTTTTTGTCGATTCTTTTCGCTGACCACAGAGCAGCTGTTTACGATAAATGCACTTTATCTTCTCACTTAGCATCTTGGTTCAAGGCAACGTAAAGTTGAAATTCCACTAAAAGGTCGACGAAGCCGTTTCAATATATTTTCTCGTTTGCCTTGTAAAAAAATTAGGATCTTGGTGTCTGTTTCATGGGCCGCGCCGCGCGAATGTTCCCTGGTAATTTATGTACACGTAATATTTTGGTAAGATTTGGAAGATTAAAGTACGCTATTTTTTCCATTTCCTTTCGTTGTTTCCTCGCGTTTGTATTGCGAAGTTGACTTAGGATCTTCGATCTTGCGCCTTCCTTATGTTCTGTTTGATGCGCTGGGTAGAATTGTGTTATAGCTTACTTTGAAGGTCGCTATACATGAGCATTTATGATTGTTTGTCGAGGTTACATGGTGTGGAGATGGTGTCTGTCCTCGGCATCTTTCTTCGGAAGGATTGCGTTCCTCTGAGTCAGCCATTGCTAGTCTTTATTTCCAGTTAACTGTGTTTGTATTAGGTGTTGTGTTAAATTTAGGCTTTGTTTTATTGACGTTTTTACTATCTGGGGAAAGGAGCCAATTAGTCGGCTTCTTACAAGAGTACTTAATTTTCTGTTTCGTTTTTCTTATTTCACTTCTTTGGCGCAGTTTCTTTTGTTGACTTTAGCGGACTGTGTTAACCGAGACACAGAAGTATCGCGCGCTTTTGGCGACACGTTTTTTACTGGGGTTTGTCGTGAAATGCGTCCGCTTGAACGTTGAGGCAAAAAGGTCGTTAACCTCCTGATCACAATACTCATGTAGTTTTGGTTCTAAACTTGTTCCTGTGCCTGCACGATAATGCCGATTTTGAACCTTTGTTAATTAAACAAAAAGTTAATGAAGCACCTCGTGTAATTTTAGAATTTAGTACAAATTGTTTCCCTTCAATCTTCCTATTCCGACAGTGCCAACGTTTAGAATAGGTCGAATTACTAAGAAAAGCTGTGCGATTCCACTCTGAGTCTTAGGTTCGTTCAGTGTGAAATTGATTTTCATCTTTCTCATTTTTTCTTTCTGTGAAAATCAAGTGTGGTAGTTTCTGTGACGTTGCAATGCACATATGGTGACTTTTGCTGCTAGATTTCTGCTGCTAGATTTCTGCTGCTAAACATTTAAAAGGGAGTTGTTTGAAAACCATCCGGATATTGCGCGAATGCATCTTTTCTACTGCCTTAGCAACGAGCGAAGCTTTCCACTCTTGGTTTAAAGAAAGACCGTTTATCTTGTGAACTGCTGTGCTGCCAGATGAATTTGTCCTACGCTGAATAACAATTCTCACCTCAGCTTGAAGGGGTCATCAGATACTAGGCTGGGACTTCTCTCTCTCCCTCAACTCAGTGCTTGAGATGGTGGTGCCAACTGCTATAAGCTTCTTAGGTTAAATGCTTTCCATTGTCGATACTGATGCTGGGTTTGAATTTTCTCGAGTGCTATTTTACTTCAAAAACATTCCTAATCTGACATGGGGTACTGTGCTTAGAAGTTTATGTTCAATTCAAGTACGGAAAGAACGCATCTTGAAAACATGTTTGTTTTTAGCATCTCTCGTATGAGTACTTTTAATTAAACTTGATTCGTCCGTTTGGTATCATCCTAAGAGCTTATGTACACCTCGCGTCAACTCCATCTTTCATGTGCGAAGATCCTGTTTGGTGATTCAGATTTGGAAAAAAGAGAGATTGTGGGGGTGCTGCTTGAGGATGTTCTATCAGCGACCACTGCTGTTGCTTCCTCGCCTTGGCTGCTGAGTGCTACAGGTGTACGGGTCGCGCACTCAATATTTAAAGTTAACTTTCCATGCTCGTTTATATGCTAATAGCATTTTAAACGCTTTGCTCTGTCGCAGTAGAGATGCGGTCAACATAATGAAGGCCGACTCGGCTGGCGCGAATTGGCTCAGCAGTTCAGATATCTGCCAAGTGTTTGTGAAAGCTTCGAGGATTTAGAGCTGATTCTCCTCTCAAGATTTCCGTCGTTTATTGGTCATGTTTGGTGTGTTCCATTCGAGAGACAATACCTCATCCATCATATTGTGAGAATTGAAATGTCCTCGTACGTGCGCTGCAGATTGTATCTTACCGAGGTCTGATTGCAAGCAAGCGATATTTTATTGACTGGAGTGATGAAACTTGTGAAAACGTAATAATTCATTTGACGACTACAAGTATGGACAGTTAATTGCAAATTTAATTGAGGTCTTTTTTATACGTTTCTAAATGCTATTCTTAACTTTGATGAGAGTTTTGTTTCTATGTATTATCATTCTTCGCATTTTTGTTAGTATTAGTTTCTTGTTGAATATTTTATCGTTTCTCGACAACGCGACATGGAAGTGACTCACATTCAAAGGCCTTGCAATTAAGTAGCTTGTAAAAATATCCAAGCGTGGAGAGATAAGTTTGCTTTGTGGGACTGCATCAATGTTCCTGCGTATCGTTTTCCCGCATTATTTAGCAAGTTCATTTCTTGTCAATTCGTTGACTTAGTTGTCTCCTTGCTGAAGTGAACTTGTGAGGCTTGTTTGGCAGCTGAAATGTACTTTTTAAATAAATGTACTGAAATGTAAATGCTGAATGAAATGTACTGAAATGTACTTTTTATGTTGGATGTTGCTATTGCGTTCGGCTACTTAGTGTTATCAATAGTATTTTTTGCTGTATTGTTTTTTGCCAAGAATACAATGAGGTACACCAAAGCTCCGTTGCGTAGAAAGCTCGTGAATCCGAATCGCATTCCAAACTATCTTCGATGGGCACAACATAGTTGTTTCTCGGCTACTTCATATTTCGTTGGAGTGGTCCTCAGCATTATTGATTATGCTCAGGTCATGCATTGACGCGGCCTCTCTCTCTCTACATTAGTAAATCATTTCCAGATGCTCTATTTCGTTAACCCTTCCGGGGCATAGGATAGGCAATAGGTTTACGTTAGTTCAATTTGTCAATCTTATTCTATGAAGACTGGCACCTCCAGGGGAAAGATACTTTTAGGTTACCTCAGCTTTATATAGGCCTGTAGGACTTATATCACTTTTGCTCATTTCAGTTGTCAGGCTTTTTCGTTATCTCTTCTTTGTTTTTTCTTTCTTTTCTTTCTTAATTTAACGCACTGGGTATCCTGTGTGTGAAACACACCTTGTGCATAGATTCTCCGTTTGCTACAGTCAATACTCAGTGGTCACTTTTGTTCGCTCTCTTGAAATCGTCTTTGTTATGGCTAGAGGATCTTGAGTTAAGCAATTTTGTTTTATTATATAATAAAAACTTTTCCTTGGGTACACCTTTCTAAGGTAGGCTGGTACTAACTTGTCTAATTTAATTCCTATCTCCGTGAAACCTCTATTGTCTGCTCCGTGATCATGTAAAGCTGGTTTCTATGTCAGAATGCAATGAGGTATGAAACACTCGCTTTGAAATTAAGATTTTCTAGCATCCATTCATGCCATTAACACAACACTTTAGTGAAGAACAAATGTTTTACTCGGTTCAAGACTTTCTCTTGAGGTCCAACTGTACATTTGATCATATTTCATATTCAAGAGACTTATGCTCTACGTAGGACAGTGAAGTTCAGCAACTGTTAGTTTAGTATGCGATTTGTAGCCATGCTGCGTCGAAGAGCGGAGCGGTTGTCGCAGAGCTTGTAACGCTTGGACTGACCTGTGCCGACAGTGGCAGTGACAGCTCGACGTGTTACATGCTTGTCTGTGCCATGTACGTGTCGCAATGGCAGTTCTGCGTTCTGACGGACGCTTCTGAAATTTTGTGGTATTGCTTTTTCACGGACGCTTGTGACATTTTTAGTGTTGAATCTTGACTGACTCTTCTGAAATTTTGTGGCGCGTTGACGGACGCTTATGAAATTTTGTAGTATTAGATCTTGACGGACGCGTCAGAAAATTTGTTGATTCTTTACGGACGTCCTAAATTTCGTAGTATTGCTTCATGACGGACGCTTTTGAAATTTTATAGTACTGAATCTTATCTTGGTATTAATCTTAGACGGACGCTTATTACATTTTACAGTATTGAATGCTGACAGACGTGTCAGAAAATTTGTTGATTCTTGACGGACGCTTTCTAAATTTCGTAGTATTGCTTCATGAAGGACGCTTCTGAAATTTTGAAGGATTTCTTCTTGACGGACTTTATCATGTACCATTCTGGCTGAATTCGTATAAAATAATAAGTGGGTTTATGTTTTGTCACCTCGAGTGTTCGCATCTAGTGTGTGTGTAACGTTCTCGTGCAAGCTCTCATATCGCTGCACAGATCGGGGATAGAGCTATGCTTGTCCGCTGCGTGTGTTAGGCCGTTCAGCTTAAAAGCTTTCACCGTTTGTTTGTGTTGCCATTATTTATTGTTTGATGATTAACTGTAATATTTTTCGATTAAGGTGTTCAGAGCTTACGTGTAGTGTTTCATGTGCAAATTCCTCGTTTCTTGTCCTTAGGTTCTATGCTCTCACTCTTGAATATAGGGTGTTCCGTAAAATACTATTTAAATTTCGCTCTGCTAATGGCTCCTTTCCCTTAGGTGGATTTGGATGTAGGGAGAAGCTCACTATCGTACTTCTTCTCTGCAGTTGCGTTCATACTTACCTCTATTTACTGCGCCCCATCACTAGGCTGCCTTTACCTTTGTTTCCTATTTCTGTGTTCGAATCAAAAGGTTCTGTAATACTTTCTGTTTTGGTGCACTCATGTTTATCGTTGAGTTGGTGAGTTAGGGACCTCACAGCTCGATCTTTAATGATATTCTGGGCCGCAGCGCTATCTAGGTCTTTAATTAGCGGGCAATGCGATAATGGGCGACCGCTGCCGAAGCCCTGATAATCTACGAGTCTTTTGTCATATACTGTAGTATGCTCTGCTCTCTCTTGGTGCTTGTTCATTATACCCGGATGCCAGTGCCGTGTTTTACGTAAGTGAAATGTGGCTGCTGGTTATCCAAATAGCAAGTTTACTTTTTGTCGAAAACATACCAACTTGCAGTCGGTAATGTTTCATTGTTTTTTTTTTTTATCACTATTGCGTTATTTCACCGTTCGATACTCGCTCTCAGCTGAATTGCTCGAGTTTAATTTTGAGATCAAAACGAGAGACATGGCGACGATGGTTGCCCTGATACTTACTGAACTCTACGGAGCGTTGTGTCATTTAGAGCTCACGGACTGCCTAACAGCACAGAGCTGAATTTATAGTTACCTCGTGCTCTTACGTCATGTTGACCTCACCGCTTATTGATAGCGCACCAGTTATTTTCTCTACTCGTGTTACTGCCTGTGTTGTGTCAGCCGGTCTCGGAACATGTCCATCGCTAATGCATCTTATATCTAAACGAAGCATTGCAATCGCTCTACTTTTTAACTCTGACATTTCTGGGTGCGTCACTTACGGCCCCTCCCATCTTCCGCTCTTGGAAACACGTTGTAGTTGGAGAGGGTCAAACTATCTTGCAATCTAATCTAATGCTTATGGTTCTTCATCTCCTTGAAATAAATTCGTGTCGTTTCTCATCTCCTTTCGTGTCATTTTTTTTGTAATTTTTTACGGAGAATATACGAGTTTGCCATGTGTTATTTAGGCAGGATCTTGTTTCGTCTTCTTTCTCCTTCCTAAAGGGGGCTCATAGCTGCATTGGCACCTACCAAACTAGGGCTGTGTGTGTTCCCAGTTTTTTTTTGCTCCTGGATTTTTTACTCCAGTGCAACTCGATCGCTTTATGAAAATTCGATTAAATTATGACCAAAGTATTTGCGCTCGAGCTTCTTAGCCTCAGATTACTGCGGAGCCTCGGCGGATCCAATTTTGAGCTAGAAAAAAACATTGAATGAGAGGTTCGTGTTGAGTTTTGCTAAATGAGCCTGATTAGGGCATAGAAATTAGTGCAGCTGTCGTGGCATGTTATTTTCTGGCATTAGCTGTGAATTAGATGAAGTTTAGGGGGTTCTTGTTGTGTTGCTCTATTTTTAAGTGAAGTGGTGAACCACGAAGGCATGTTATATCAGCTGAGGAAAGGAGTTATTCTTAAATGAGAGTAAAGGTAAAACAAGACGGATGTCTTTATGGCATTGAGGATTAAATATCGCCACATGTGGGTTTCTGTTCTGTAAAATATAGCGTTGAATAAGCAGGATACTATTTTAAATGCATGTGTTCTATGGAGGCTTGTCCTCCTCATGATCAAATTCTTGGAGAAGATTGCCTCATTAGATTTCTGATGCTAATTCTTTCCAGAATTTTTGGTGTCAGTAGTCGGTACTAAATTACGGCACCGTTGAGCTTTACTGCGATGGTTTAGACTTTAGTGACCATTTTGCAATTTTGCAAGGTGATCACATTTGCAATAAAGCATCGAGTTTTCTTGGGGCGTTCCTTGCGACCAAAAACTATGACGCTTTGTTTGTTCTAGCGTAATTAGTGTAGCGTTCTTGGTTCCAGTACTTGTACGGATAATTTAATGATTGTTCCTTTACCCATATGTTGCTCTCTAGCGAGCATAACGTCACAAGCACTGCGTCGCTTTCATCGCTCGCCCTGTTTGGTCACCGAGAACTTCGTCAGTCATGAATTATGAGCTGGTCTTCAATCTTCTTTTTGATGCTCGGTAAAGCGTTTTCTCCACTTTTGGTGCGCAGAGTCCGCTTTTGTAAAGGAGCCCTTGTGCTCCCGCTGTGATTGTTCGACTGGTGTTGCCTTCTGTGACCCCTTCTTCTGTGTCCGAATTTCGAATCGTATTTTCTCTTAGGTTCGATCGAAGCTAGTGACCTGGAGCTGGGCTTGAACGTGCTGCTATGAAAGGAAGCGAGTGGAATCATCTAATACAAAGAATTGTTTATGGGGCATTCGTGACCGTATGAAAAGTCTGTCCTGGATTGACGAAGTGACGGTATTTATGGGTCATTCGAGACCGTATGAAAAGTCTGTCCTGGATTGACGAAGTGACGGTATTTATGGGTCATTCGTGAACGTATGAAAAGTCTGTCCTGGATCGACGAAGTGACGGTATTTATGGGTCATACGTGAACGTATGAAAAGTCTGTCCTGGATCGACGAAGTGACTATTTATGGGTCATTCGTGACCGTATGAACAGTTTGTCCTGAATCGACGAAGTAACATGCAGCTGGTGAATCATTTGGACATGTCGCGTCATCTGTCAATCACGAGCGTTTGTTGCCTCTTTTGTATGCACACACGACACGCGTCTTGTGTTGCAGGATTGTGCGTAGCTTGAGCCTGATGGACGCACCGCCTGCTATGGACAAACATTCGTGGCAAACACAGGGTCGCTGCGATCATCTCATTAGGCAGGTTCACACAAGTGCCCCTTGATGCCTCTACCTTACTGGAATGCTGTGTTTGCTCGAGGTGCTGGGGTTGGTTTCTGACTCTTGTGTCCGTTTTGTAAACATACGGGTCTGCGTGTCGTGTGTCGTTGCCTTCGTCTGTTAGCAGAATGTCGCGCACTTTAAATTTCGCGTTATGCGTTTTCTAAACAGTATAATTATTTGATTTTGAATTTCTCTCAACCAAATGAGTATTACATTCGTATAATGCTGAATAGTTCGTTATTCAACAATTCCAATAGTATATTAGTAACCGGAATATTCCGCTAATGGATATTTCAGAAACTCTGAGGTTTTATGCGATTCATTTTTCGATAGTGACCGTGCGGTATGGTATGCCTGGTAATCCATACTACCTCTATTTGCTGCGTGCGTAAACACCTAAATGCTCGACTCGGATTTCTTCCGCTGCATATAGTCTGCGTAATTTACGTTAAATGAACATTATCCAAATGCGGCTGTTCGGTGTAACTCCAGATATGCAATTCCCATTAGTTTTCTCTTCGGCGTTATAGGCTTATTCTTTAATCTTCTTTACGCCATTAAAAACTTTGATGCAATTGACGGGTGCTCATTCTAAATCTACCATGGCATTGATCTCTCTACCTATTGCACTCCCTCACGTGCCGTTGCCTCTTGATTGCTGGCTTGTTGTAGATGTGAAGGTACACTGACGAACTCGACGCCTCACTCGGTCATCAAATCAAATCCCTTCGATGTAAGTTCTACTCTTATTGTGAGGATCGAAGGTTGCTGGACCGCATGGATGTTTCATCTCTCACATGTGCAGCTGCGGCGTTGAGACGCTTATTGGACCGCCACTGAAAGGTTTTGTTCACAGGTGGCGCCGCTTTCACAGGCGAATGTATCCGTAAATTGCAGGACAATTCGTTCCGTGGATCCAAGTACTGGGATTGCAAGTTCAGGGTGTCGTTGACCTATAAAAGCGAGAGGTCGTGTTCGGTTCTTCTAATTGATATCTGAAGACTAGCTCTTCGTCTTCTTCATGCTTGTGTTTATAGGCGGCACTGATGCATGTTTGTAATTACCGTCCTTGATTGCCACTTCATAACTTGGCTAATTGTATGAGATTTTCTTGTTGCTGCGCCATTTTGGATTCTTTATTGTGCTCTGCAATTCTCTGCGCTCGAACTGTATGTCCGCATTGCTTGGTCAAGAATTAATTGCCTCAATTTTTTTTTGTCTCGTTATTCAATTTTTTCTGATGCTTAATTAGTGCAAATTGTTCTGCAGCATCTAGCGTGTTGTAGGTCATGCGTTCCTCGGTGAAATTGAACTGCTTTGTTTATAATGACACGTCTACTCGAGTGTTAAGCTTGGTTTAGTAATGTAATGCAAATGGCAGGAAAATTAGATCGTTTCTTCTATGTCAATCAGTGTTGAGATTGCTGGGTCTCGGTGTTTACTCAGGTAATTGATTAAACGACCTTCTTTTCTTTCATAAGCAGTCATCGATGCCGTGACCCGTCAGATCTTTCGTTCTTTTCTGGCCAATCATTGAGTTTTCAAGACATGATTTCTTGAGTCAGATTAATTATCAATCGAAAAACATGTGAAACGCTCTTTTTTTTATTTCTAAATTCTATTATCTATGTTTGTCTTGTTCAAATATTTCTTTTTGTTGAAAAGATTAAACAAAACGATTGCTCCTACCACCCAAAATGAATTAGATTTACGTTAGGAAGGATCAGTATAATAAATTCAATGAACGAGTAACGTGAAAGTTGGCACTTAATAAAGGCTGGACGAATGGTAACCAAACGCCAAGCGTGTGGTAAGCGCGGGCTTATAATATTCAATAGTCGCTCTTCAGATGCAGGTATAATCAAAGATTTGCAGTGTTTTAAACTAGCGTTGGTAGCTTTAATATTTATTCAAACGATCATCGTTTTATTTGTTCTCTCCGCTTTCTGTGTCTTTTCTAAAAACAAATGGGTAGTATAACACTATTAATTTTATTTCCGCTGTATGAGAAATTCATCAACTGAACACAATACACCTGGAGGGGTCGAAATACGGGTGATTAGACTCGTCGGATTGTTGGGAACACCCAACTTTGAGGTGAAGTTATCCGGTTGGTAGACGAGTCTCCTGGTGAAGCTCCTTCGCCAGGTATTTGCGGTAACTGTCAGTATTCATGAGTTGTCACATTGAAAAGAGGACGTTATTGTGTATATTATATCCGTATTTTATGTATTATTGAAAAGACTGTGTTTGGCTTGGTTGAATCGTATAATCTAAGACTAGTAAAATTTTAGGCTTGTGCTTTATTAATCTAGGAAATGGCGTTCGCTGCCGCAGCGGCCGAATTCGCTTGTCCTCTGCTCAAGTCGCTGGTGTCCCCAGTGCCGTCGCCAGCGAGGGAAGCAGGCCACCTCCTCTCAGTGAGCGTGGGTCAAAATGACAATGACTAATAATGAAAATAACGTTTGAAATTGCTAACGGAAATTTTTTCTCGAGTTCTACAAAAAATTCATAAAAGAACTCGACAAATATTCTTTACGAGAAAACGCAATTTCTAACTTAGTAAGATGAGGAAAAACAGGATGTTAATAAGTATTGGTCGAAATTCGTGGGATCTTCGCAGGGCGTCTCGATATTTATCCGTGTTAAAAGGAACACGTACAAGTTTCGACATCAGAACATCACAAACGCTTGTAACCTGTAAGGTACAGACTGACGATAAAATTTCTTGGAATTTCTGCCCGGTTCTTCTAGGGCTCGATTATGGAATGATGCGCGGGCCAGTCGTATATCCAATTCTCCACGTTCCTAGCGTCATTTTGGGTTATAGATAGTTGGTAGTTTTGTGTAACCGTAACATCATTAATTAAATGTAGTTGGCGGCGAAGTGGGACGTTGTTGTGCTCAAAAGTCTTTTCTGTCTCAAGTTTTGTGAGCATCATTCACGTTCAATTTTCCTAGCAATACCGAAGGCAGTATTAAATTTGCAGTGTTTCATCGCTCTCAAAGCTGATTTTCGTATAGCCAATTTCTCGCAAGGCTTGCCAGTCGCCAAAAAAAAAATCAATACGGGGAACACTGCAGGATAACGCAACTGCTGCCCGTACGTGCCGGTTACGGACTTGGTGCCTTCTCGAAGTCACTGTTTGCATGTTCATTAAGACGAAGGCGGTGAAAAGTTCCACTTGTGTTTAATGTATCAGTTTGAAAAGAGGGTATGGCGCACAGGTGTGAGTGAACAGGCTGCGGGTTCAGGAGAGCGAGGAGCAGGGGGTGTAAGGCCCTGGCCACACTTTCTCTTCGTGGGTAGAAGTCGCGTCGAGTAGAGTCCTCTCCTCTGGCCCTCGCTTTTGCGTCGTGCAAATTCTTTCCTTGCGCGTGTTGCTTACAGAGCTTGATGCGTTCTTCCCTCGCGTAGCTTAGTTACAAATAATTGCAACGCATCCTAATTAAGTTACGTGGTGCATTTTTTACTCACGTTGCCTTGTTCCAATAGTAATTGTTTACTCTTGTAGTCTAGTTACGGTGCGTGGTGCATTTTTTACTTGCGTAGCCTAGTTCCAATAGTAATTGTTTACTCTTGTAGTCTAGTTACGGTTCGTGGTGCATTTTTTACTTGCGTAGCCTAGTTCCATTAGTGATTGTTTGCTCTTGTAGTCTAGTTACGGTGCGTGGTGCATTTTTTACTTGCGTAGCCTAGTTCCAATAGTAATTGTTTACTCTCGTAGTCTAGTTACGTTGCGTGGGGCATTTTTTACTCGCGTAGCTTAGTTCCAATAGTAATTGTTTACTCTCGTAATCCAATTACGGTGCGTAGGGCATTTTTTTACTCGCGAAGCTTAGTTTTAATAGTAATTGTTTACTCTTGTAGTCTAGTTACGGTTCGTGGTGCATTTTTTACTTGCGTAGCCTAGTTCCAATAGTAATTGTTTACTCTTGTAGTCTAGTTACGGTTCGTGGTGCATTTTTTACTTGCTTAGCCTAGTTCCAATAGTAATTGTTTACTCTTGTAGTCTAGTTACGGTGCGTGGAGCATTTTTTACTCGCGTAGCTTAGTAACAAAGCTTCCTGAATTATTTTCGTGCGTTTTTTGAGTGCAAAGCTTAGCACATTCTTCCCTTGCGTATCCTAATTACATGCTTGATACATTCTTAATTCCTGTGGCTTAGTTACAAATTTTTTTCGACGCGTGTGCCGATTGCAAAGATTTGTATATTCGCGTTGCTCAGTTATAAATCCCAGTACGTTTTTCATTCGCGTAGCTGACGAACAAATCTTAGTGCATTGTTTCCTCGCGTTACTTAAGTGTAAATCCTACTTCATGTTTTTCTAGTGAAGATAACTTACAAAGAGTGATGTTTTTATTAGAATAATTTAGAATGGATCTCGAGTGATGTTATTTTCATATTTGTATTCGGAATAGCAGTTCTCAGATTTTCGATGATCTAATTTTGGCGCATTCATGGACAGGAAGGAGAAAGAGGGTAAGATGTAAAGGGTGAATAGTTTGAGTTTAAATGAAATTAATTCCATTGTAAATGGCGCCTTTCTCCTTCATCGCATGGGAATGAATACCTATGATGTGGTAAGGGAGGATTTAACTTATTTTTTTTTGTATTAAATAAAAATTGCCTCTACACTGCAGTCATTTTATATCGCGATTAGCATTAGCTGAGGATTTATCTTAATTTGAAGATTTTAAAGTTTAAGTATGTATTTGACAATAAGTATTTTTGATTTGAAGACCCTGCCACTCAATTGTACGTATTTTGGTATGAGGGGGAAAACTTCCCTCGAAAATACGTTAAATTTTCTGATATTTTCTCATGAGGGAAAAGTGTCGATTATCCTGAGTTCGAAACTTGTACTCTAAGCTACCTAAATATTAGCTAATATGACAGGTTGTTTGACTGGCCACATTACTGAAACTTAAAGCCTTTAATTTTCTACTCCTAGGGAGTAGTTTTTGATTTGTTGTGTTTAATGATCAACTTGATCTATGCATGGTCTCGTGAAGACTTTCCTAGACTTGTTCACTCAATATGTTCTGACTTCATTGATGCGTTAAATGTTGCGAGTAAAGGCATGCAGGAATCTATGTTTTTAATTATTCTGTGTGATGGTAGGTTCTAGTCCTTCCATATGCATGTTATTGTTAAGAGCTCTTGTACAACGCTGTAGGTCACTTTGTAGGCGCTGTAGGTTGTTACAAAGTTAATTAGTGATTTTTTCGAACGTGGACGTGTGTGATGTTGTAGGACACAGTTGTTACAAAGTTAATTAGTGATTTTTTTCGAACGTGTGCGTGTGTGAGGTTGCTAGAGAGAGGCCGTGGAGCTGCGCCAAGTCTCAAGGCTGCTGAAGGTCGGCCGCCCCTCAACTTCCAGGCGCCCGCAGCGTCGGGTGTTAGTTAAGTCAGTTCCGGATGCTGGCGTCTGTCCTCCTTCCTTTACGGATCTGATGTCAAGTTCTCCGTTGTCTTGGCCGAAATCCTCCTTTTGGTCGAGTCGTTTTGGGCAAAATTCTTATTTTGGTCGAGTTGTTTTGGGCAAAATTCTCATTTTGGTCTAGTCGTTTTAGGCAAAATTCTCATTTTGGTCGAGTCGTTTGGCCGAAATCCTCATTTTGACCAAATGGACTTGTGTTCATTTTTATAAATGTGATCGTTTTAAAATAGACGTGTGTTCGTTTTAAATCAAACTTCGGCTTTAAGACCGCTCAGCGCTTAACTGTCTCTCCATGGTTACCAAATGCTGGGTGGTCCTCAGTGAATTTGGAATTTTAGAGGGAAGACTGCCCAGCATTTGGCTATCTTGCAGGTGTAGCGGTTGTCTGGTAGTCTTTGTGTTAAAATTTCATGTGGAAACGAAGCCCTAATAATAGTCATCATGGCAACCCTAAAACTACTTCAACTCATGAGCGTACGTATTCCAAATGTAATACTTATATATCGTACGTATTACAGTAATTGCGCGTCAAAGCTCTGCTTATCATTGTTGTGAGGCATTGCCATGGTCGTTAGTCATGTTCTTCTCATCGTATGATCCTGGAGATGCACAGCAGCTCATTGCTGAGCAGGTCGACAAAAGCTCACTGAATATCGTTCTGACTGAATATTCTTTTCGATAACAAATTTCCGTGATCAATTTTGGTGCAGGCACGTTTCATAACTCTGTTTGGAACGCGATCATTTGTAACTTTCTGAAGGGATTGTAGTCGTGCTGCAGCGTGACACGGAGGCGCTGCTCCCTTTCGAAGACAAGGTGCTTTTGTTGGGCGCTGAAGTCAAAGGTAATGCGTGCTTGTTGCAGGACAAAGATCCTCAGTGTACCAGGCCATGTGCCTGCTCTTTGGAGCCTCAATGCGGACTCTCTCTCCTTAATGTGCACCCTGGCTTATCACTTGACCCTACATTTCTTCGCCTCTTTAATTCAGTTCTCATCTTTTACGAAACCATTTTCGTTTTTTCCGTAACCGATGAGCTTCTTATCAATTTTGACTTTGCATTTCTTCGCCTTTTTAATTTAATTCCCATCTTATACTAAATCATTTTAGTTTTTTCCACAACCGATGAGCTTCTTCTCACTTTTGATTATTCATTTCTTCTCCTCTTTAATTCAGTTCCCATCTTATACTAAATCATTTTAGTTTTTTCCGTAACCGGTGAGCTTCTTCTCATTTTTGATTTTGCATTTTTCTATGCCCAGTAGTGAAGTCAAACCGTTTTAGATACAAGTGCATGCTTCTGGTCCCTCTTCTAGTCTTCAAGGACTCTCCTTTTTAAGAGCTCGAGAAGTTATCCAACGAGCGACCCATTTCGAGATGGCCTTTACGGGCCCGTGGCAATTGAGTGGTCTCAGGTTTGCGATGTGGACGCCTTACATGTCCAAATGGGGGCACGCGCTGGTTTCCTGCTCACTCATTAAATGTGGTACGCTAATTAGCGATGCTGTGTGTGGGGGCGTGCCTGGGAAGTCGGTGCTGCGGTGGACTATAATTATTATTCATCCACTTGCTACCGAACGCTGGCCTAATGTTTGTATTGCTTTTTATGGCGCGATCCGCGCGTGCTTATACGCCTCCTAGTCTTTCTACGTCACTGTGAGTCAGGAATGCATTTTTTTCTTGTTTTGTTGCAGCATAATTTGGTTTTCCTCGACTTGATTCTGTGGGTGAACTAAGTCGACACGTTTTGTTACGCTGAAGCTGGGTCATGTTCTGCCGCTTGCAGTTTTGAAGTTTGGGGAAATCTCATTTTTTTACGTAGAATTTATAAAAATTTATGATCTACTTTTGCAGTTCAATCCACCTTAGTTTTCAAGGAATTAGCTATTCTGAATGATTCACAGGCCGAAGTGGTTTACATTATTTACGTATATTGCAGCACCCGGTACATGTGTGGAAAATTTGTACAAATTTTAACGAGTAACTGATTACCTGTTCAAAAAGTTTTTCCTCCTTAAATGAATAGTTCGATTTGAAAATTATTGTCATGCTAAAGAAATTTTTTGAAGCGTGTGCACTTCAAAATATGTGATTATTTCGGTTTTTGCTAATGAAGAGCTCACTTCTAAACCAGGAGCTGCTTTCATCTGATGCAGATAACTGATCATCAATTATTCAATTTATCTCAAGTATGTTCGGTATTAATTCAGTAGTGCTTTCGATACGCGTGGTGGAGTGTCTCATTTAGCCTGGAAACACAAGCTTTGAAAGTAGACTAATTTATCTGATTTTACAGATACCACTGATGTGTGTATGGGGATTAGTGCTCAAAAAAGATGTTACTTTCTCCTTAGAGGTTTGGTAGTCTTTTTGTTGATGTACAGAAGAGTTTATTTTGTGGCGTACCATCTGTTTTCAATTCCATGTTCTTTTTTTTATGCAGCACTTATTACATTTTTCTTAAACTTTTATCTTGTATCATTAACTTCATTTATAACTTAGTGTTTCTATGCGCATAGGATGTTATGAGGCAACATACTTTGAAAAGAGTTTCGGAGTTTCATTAAATCTATATATTAAATGGTGCTTTCATCCCTCCTCTCTTTGAAACATTGTGTTGGGGTTAGGGAGGCCTAAACTAACTAACTTATATTATCTCTCATCCACTCATCATTTACACCCGAATGTTTTATAGAAAGAATAGAAGCATTTTCAGTTTTCTAAATGTTCCGTTATTTAGATACCATACGCCCTTCGATGTTAATGTTACCTTGGTTAATTTTAGTATTTTGAAAAGAGTTCTGGAACAAAGTTTTTCATGAGATCATAAGTCAAAATGTTGGCAGTATTCTTTCTGACATCTAAATAATTCATATATTTCTTACATATTTGGTGCACGTGTTTTCTGCCCCTTGTTTTTTATATTCGCAATTTCGTATTCTTTCTGACATCAAAAGAATTCATATATTTCTTGCATATTAAGTGCAAGTGGTATCTGCCCGCTGTTTTTTGTATTGGCATTTCGTATTCTTTCTGACATCAAAAGACTTTATTTATTTCTTGCATATTAAGTGCAAGAGGTTTCTGCCCGCTGTTTTTTGTAGTGGTATTTCTTGTGAAAGGGGCCTCTGGCCTTATCCGTCACTGCTCCTGTCGGTGCGAGCATTAGCTCTGCACCTTTGTTTTGACGCAGCTGCTCCTCCGAATTAACTTGACGTGCTGACCAATGCAGCAAAGGCATTTTTTCACTCGTCAAGCCGGGTGTCGATATGATGTAGCAGCTGGTCGATGAATCACAAGTCACAAGGGTACTCTCAAACTCATCATTTAACGGTCAAGGTAAAGTAACATATCGCTTGCAGTAGTTAATCTATCAAAAAACACGCGGTTAAATGAGCTGATCGAGTATGTGTGTAAGTTTCGTTTGGTCCATCTGTTTGCTTGCGGCAAATTGATGGGAAACGGCGTTTTTGTGACCCTGTATTTTGCGGCAAATACCACATGGCGTGGCTGACTCATGGAGTGGGTGGCCCTGTACTCCCTCCTAGCGCTGGCTCCTGCTGCTGTGACGCAATCCCAAGCCAATATCTGCGCAGCTTTCACCTCAATGCATTTTGAGTTTTCCGTCCACGTTCGACGTAGTGCATATGAGGGAGAGGTCAACAACCACCATTAGCAGCTGTGCATTATTGCGCTAAATCGGGCAGTATACCTTTTCTATTTTACTTTCGGATTTCCGTATGTCACCCTAGCTGCCCACCGCAGAATTAATTTCTCTTATTAAAGAGGTCTGTTGTGAATGTAGATTTGGTTTGTCTTTAATTCTTGACTTTTGTCTTTCCCCTCAGCGAGGCATAGGATAGGTAGTAGGCTTAAAAGTTAGTTAGGTTTGTCTATCTCTTGGCATGTGGACGGCGCCCCACAGGAGGATATTGTTAGGTAATCTCAGCTATCGATAAGCCGTCGGGACTTGTATCTTTCATGCTCATTTTGCTTCTATCGGTTTTCATGCCTTCTTCACCATCTCTTGGTTTTTTCTTCCTCGTCCACGCAGAGTTTTCTGTATGGGAATACACCTGATGCATATATTTTCCGTTTCTTTTAGTTTATACTAACTGATGCCTTCTCATCGATCACTTGAGATGCTTTTGTTTAGGCTAGAGAGTCTTAAAGCTAACAAATATGATAATGACTGCACCCTTGTGATGCCACTTGAATTCATACTTCGCTGAGTTTCTCTGGGATAATCGCTTAACTGAGCCGAAGCAAATGAATTAATATTATATCAATCACCCCATACCGAATCAGCATTTGTAGCAACGTTATTTGCGAATTATTTTGCCTCTGCAGTATACTTCGTTGGAAAATCTTACGTGTTTCGTCACGGTTGAACTTACTTGAGTGGAGTGTAGGGTCGGGGGTGGGAGCACACCAATCTGGGAGCAGCGTTTTGACGTGAGATTTGCTTGTTGTTGGGTAGTGTCGTAAGATTTACGCATCCCGAATGCCGGCCGTCTCTCTCGCGTAATAACAGAGAATGTTTCCTTGCCGCTGTTCGACCTCAGCTCTTCACTCGCCAAGATTGACACACACAGCCGCTGGTGTTGGGCATAGGTGTTGGGGCGTGGCGCAGCTCTCATCTGATCATTGTAATCCTTTAATAGGGCCCGTATTTCTGCCCTAACGACTCCATAAAATCTGCTCCATCTCGTTATTTTGTGGCATTTTTCTTGTACTCACGATGTGATGTTTGCTCTGCTGAGACACCACCTAATGTGGGTTTGGAATGCGCCCTATAGCCACATGAAATGTTTTGGATTTGACAACTCTTCTTTTCTTATTGGTATTTAAATCCGTCGATTGAGTTTTTCACTCTATTTTTACATACGTCAGTGTATTGCAGCTCAGTTTTGCGTTATGATTAAGACAATCTAGTTCAGTACAGACGATACCCGTGCGACCTTATGGTTAGTCGGATTTTTTGCTTCAGAAAGCCAGACTTGAGGGAATTTTGGGCGAGTTTTTGGACTCAGTGTTGCTAAATTCGAGCGGTCCTCGTTTTCAGAGAAGACGACAGCAATTTCTCAGCGCGGAGCGAATTTCTGGGAAAATTCTTTTTCGAAAAATGGCACGTCTCATTGTCGAGCGCGTCATTGTCTTCTTCGATTTCAAATTCTGTTCCGATGCAAGCTATAATCAGCAGAAAATGACCTTCAACTTGCGCTTTCACGTTTTGAAGTGAGAAATGTGATCGCCATCTGGAAGCTCTCGTGTGAAGTTTTTGTCTTGCTTTGCAACTTGTGAAGTTAGCGAGAGCATTTAGCACTGCAGATGTGTGTCGGTCATTATTGTGCCTATTCGAAAGTTCAAAATGCGGCTGATCCTGCTACGTCATCAGTGATGTCTTAGTTTATTCTTCCCGACATGAAAGTTTCCTCAGATTCCAGAGATCCTGCATGAAAAATTTACTACATCTGCTTCATGATGATGCATCTCGTTGCTCAGTCAAATGTAATATGTTAACTCTGTTTAGTGGTGGCTACATCACCAGTGATGTCGTATGTTATTCTTACCAACATGAGTTTCCTCAGATTCCAGAGATTCAGCTTGAAATATTTACTCAAGTGGCTACGGCTGCTTCAATCATGATGATGCATCTCGTTGCTCAGTCAAATTTAATATTGTTACTCGGCTGAGTGGTGGCATGGTGTGCGATAACGATCTAGCGAATTAATTGGACGTAGCTCAGCACAGGCGGTGTACTAGGGCCGCAATTAAGAGAGCGACCACGCTGTGCTGAAGCGTCATCTCGCGCTTGACCTGCTTTGTGGTAATAAATCCATAAATGTCTGCATAATGTGCAATTAGGCTCTCTGATCTGGACTCGGATTCCTACTTTGAGCGCACTAGTGTGTTCAGAAAGTTTAACATTAACATCCTGACCTAGAATGTGTTTTTAGGTGCTATTTAGGAATTGTAGGACCGTGAGCATTCTAAGCCTTCCTTTCGTACCGGTCGTTTGAACGCGTGCTTGGCACGAGAATGGGTTCGTTTTTTAGACTGCCTTTTGATATTTCAAACGTAGTTACGTTTATCATCTATTAAACGGTGCCCTTCCTCCTTCCTCTCTTTGGATCGCCTTGGTGGCGGATAGAAAGGCTTAAACTAACTAATAATCTAATTTATGTTCATCATTTTTTGCGAGCATAGGAAGTTCAGAACCCCTCAGGGGGATATGATTATTGTATCTTTGGGAACTAGCACTCCCAGGGGAAAATGTGAGGGCCTGAGCTAAGAGTTAGGTAGGTCTTTTTTTTGTTGAAATAAAATGTTGTTTGTTATGTTAAGGACCACCTTTTTTCGGTTCACTGCTGTATTGTTTTTCAACACCTACTTCCTTCAACTTTTATCTTGTTTCATGAACTTCTTTCTCAACTTTCTGTTTCGATGCCTGCATAGATTCCGCGTTCCCTTAACTCCATACTAAATGGTGCATTCCTTCTTCCTCTTTTTGGATCGCATTTGTTGCGGATGGGGAAGCTTAAACTAACTAAAAATCTAATCTGGAAGTTCAGAAATGGTAATAGATGATAAGCGCCTAGCAAATTTCGTTAGATTTTTAGAAATCAACGAAAATGCTGTACATTAAGCAAAATTCGATCTACGGGAACCCTGTACTTGTGGACTGCGATGTTGCGACGGAACGGAACCGGAAGGGTACGTTCACTTTCTGCCTGAGGGCTCGGTTCATTCATGCAAGGAGCTCATAATGGTTGCCGTTGCGTTCCCGCACGCCATGCACTTCTCACTCTCGTTTGTTCCTTCGTTCAACGACGCAGCGTTTGGACACTGCTTCTTTTCTGGTTCATGGAACATTGCTCATGGTTCATAGAACATTGAGGTGATGCTGTGATATGGTCTACGCTTCTTTTCAGGTTCATGGAACATGCCTGTGAGGTGATGCTTTGATAGGGTTCATTTTCTCCCAGGAGGGAAATGCGAGGTACCGAACTGAGAGTTAAGTAGGCCTTCTTTACGTTGAAATAAAATGGTTTTTGATTTGTTCGGGATTTTTTTTCGGTTCGCAGCTGTCTTGGGTTTCAGCACCTACTGCTTTCTTCTTCATCTTTTATGTTGTTTCATAAACGTCTTTCTCAATTTACTGTTTCTATGCCCCTTTCTGCATGGATTCCGCGTTCCCCCAAGTCCATACTAAATGGTACCTTCCTCTCTTTGGAATGCCTTTGTTACGGTTAGGGAGGCTTAGACTAAAATCTAATCTATTGTGAAGTAAAGTAGGCTGGCTGACGATTGGGGTCTGTCGAGTTCCAGGAATGTTTTTAGGAACTGGAGGTTCTCAGGGGGAAAACAGTTATTGAATCTTTGGTTTTAGTGCCCTCTAGGGAAAAATGCGAGGTCCCAAGCGGAAGGATAGATAAGCGTTCCTTTTGTTGAACTAGAATGTTTTTTGTTTGTTATGGTTTGTCAACTATTCACAAGAATCTAGTGTCTTAGAAACAAGGGATCTTTACTAACTTGTATTCGGAATTGCTCAGTGAGGGAGTAAAAAAGTACCTAAATCAATACAATGAACCTGTACTGAATTATAATCTCTTAACACGTTGATGCACCGTGCGGTCAAAATGACCCAACCTGAAGTTTAAAGTCAAATAGCTCTAGATTTTATCCATGTATTTGAACATGGCTTTGTGCGATTTTCCCCAAATAACTGAAACTGGTCAACCTTTATGCTCTTCGTTACTCTAATAAGAAGGTTGGGGGGTCAGATAGACCCCACTGTGTAAGTTTTTGTTTGAAACAATATCGTGCATCCACGGGTTAAAATTAGAACTTTAGTCCTTAAAAAATAGGTGAAAGATTCAATGAACCGTACTTGAGTGGCGGTGCGCACGGTTGCGTGCGGCGGCGGACATCCTTGGCCGCTCTTCGTTTACGTCCGACCTCGTCTGGGCCGTGGGCCGCTTCCTTATTCTTCTTCTCCTAAAGCATTCCCTCGCCGGCGCGAGACTAGCCTTACATGGCACGAGAAAAATGCGCTCGTCTGCTGCTTTTGAAATGTTTGTAGTAAAATTCTCGTTTCTACAATCTGCGGTCGCTGTTCGCAACAAGCTCGGTGCGTCGTATGTAGTAAGGTTTTGTTTTCAACTAATCCTTCTGAAATTTCGGTGCTCTTTGGTCTGCTTTCTCGCTCCACTTGTGGACGACCCGCGTGTGGGATCACTTGATGCTCTGCGTTGAGGTTACTTTTTAAAGTCGTTGCTGTTGATGTTGGTCTGTGTTTTCATTGCAGTTGAAAATTTTACTTTGTTTCGTAGCAACAATCCAGTAGAATGTTGGGTTTTCTTTTCAGTCATTTTTCTATTTTTGGCTTGGGATTATGGAAACAGAAATAATCCACATCAAATATTGTTTTAGCTACTCTTTTAGCTCTCTGAGCTGGACTCAGATTCCTACTTAGAGCGCACGAGTGTGTTCAGAAAGTTTAACGTTAACATCCTGATTTAGAATGTTTTTAGGTGCTATTTAAGAATTATAAGACCATGAACACTCTTGAGACAATGACAACTGCCAATACACTCCTTACTTATTTGGATGCCAGTGTTACGCGTAAAATTCGAGCACCTCCTTGTTCGAGGTCGCTGCAATAAATCCAAGCGAGCGCGCATGTGCTGCACAGATGCGAAAGGTAGGAGGTACGCTCGGGACAGCGATATAGAATTCCTGTATGGCCGTGTGTAGGGTCATGTCAGTTCACTGTCCTCTCGATGTCGTCGGGCCGGACTATCTCTATGTGGAGGCTCATCAAGAATCGCGCTAGCCCTATTAAATAGACCTCGTCCTTAATTGTGTATGCGTCTTGGGTGCTCTCCTTATCAGGCTTACAGAAGTGGAGCAAAAGTTACAAAAGAAATATTGTCAAAGCCTAGCCTATCTTGGGTGAGCCTTAATGTCTTCTTGGATAATTGCTGTAGGTTCACTTTTTCCATGCTGATTCCCACTCAAAAGAAATTGCTTCTCACCTGAACTTTAATGCAGTTGTTTTAATTGTTTTCAGTATCTCTTTTACGTGAAAGGCAACCGTTCCTCATTCGTTTGATGTTTAAATCAAGTCAAAATAACTATATTTTTTCGCTTTTTCTAAGTAACATTTATATTAGACATGCGTATTAAGTAATTCGTTGCGTGATTTTTTATGTCTCGTGAGTTTATATATCAGTGAACTGGAAATAATATTTAACACTTTTGGTCTCATACGAATCCCGACTAGTGTGAAATGAGTATAAATAAAAATGTTACCTTCACTACCATCCTTCTCTTGAATCCACTGCACCAGGAGTGCCAGATTCTGCGAAGGTCCTTCTATCTTTGAAACCTTAAATTTGTGCCAGCTCGTTACATCGTTTTTACTTTCATCGTGATAGCTAAAGGAACGACACGCGGGAACTTTTTAGACAAAGTTAAATAAGGATAAGCTTGCCCATTGAAGTGATGGAGGGGGTGCGATAGTGGAGCTGATGTGTGCGTTGTGAAGCATAAGGTTGGCAGACCGCGGCACGGCTCCTCAATATCACTCGTGCTCTGTGCGTCACCACAGACATCGCTTCTTCTCCTTATTTGGCTAAGTTTCTTTCTCCGTGTCCCTCGCAATTTGCACATGCCCAGACTAGGCGGCCTGGCGTCATGTCGTCTCTCATTTTAGCAAATTTACGAGTTTTTGAAGGCGTTCGGTGTGTATGAAGGTTCTCAATTGATCTAAAGCTAATGATGCATGCTTGACTAAATTTGAGAATTGTAATGCGAGGTATTTGAATTCTTTGTATTTTGGTTGTATTTGCGGCAGAATATTTTTCGTTGCACTTAAACAACCGCGTTATTTTGGTCTTAGAATTTTAATGCTTCACCCAAGTACCGTAGGCGCAGTTCTGTAAAACAAATAAGAAGCTGTTTGTAATTAAAAATACACGTCAATAAGAAATGTTCTCCATTTAAAGATCTATGTGCAACGTTCGTTAACAAAGCAAGTTGACCTGCGCCTTTTTTTTTTTTTGGAGCGATTTACGTGCAATGTGCGTAATGTAGCGTTGGAAGTTGCTATCTAGTCCAACAACATTTTAGATAATTCTTGATATGCTCGTGGAGGAAAGAGCGTAGGTCTGAATGACTGTTTCTAATTGGTTAACAACGAGCTTGATTCTTTCTACAGCCTGTTTTAGTGTTCGGTTGTGACGGCTTTCAATTAGCGGTCTTGTGCGCTGAAGGGACCTCAGCACATTAATATCCAAGGCGTCTCTCGTTAGAGTGTCGTTGTGGGAGATCGTGGAGGATTTGTTGCTGACGAGCTCTGGTCTACAAGTGCCAGCCTGTGCCGTCTCAATGCTATAATTGAGCTACTTGTTTCGTCAGTGGAGCCAGAACAATGCGTGGTAGAGAAATGCTTCTCTTATCCTATTACCGCTCCGATGTGATACTAAGTTACAATGGTGTGCTCATCTTCTGTTGATAAAATTATTTATACATTGTATTTTATAACAGTGTTCACCAAGGTATAAATTACGTTTAACTGTCAGTTCAAGGTGCTAAAGTACAGTCAACTACGATTGGTTCAATTGTTAATGGCGGTGATTGCATCATCGCGTTTTTTCGTTTCCTGTCATGTACTCTCAATCGAAGTTCATTTTGGTTCGTCGTGTGCAGAATTTTCTTCGTTCAAGCTCTGGTATCTTCTGGTATGCACTAAATGTGTTTTTCTTATCAGAGGAAGGCTGTGTTAACCGTGAATGCACGCGTTGCTTTCACTACTGCGGTTCATCCCCTCGTGGCTCTGAGTAATTGCATGCTTGGCTGTGGTCGTCAAACGAGGCTGAGGTGCCAGGGTAGTCATTAAAGCCCTGCAGACGCTCCATTACACGCTCAGTTTCTGCTCAGTGAGCTCTTGCCGATTCAGAGCATCTGGCTGCATGCTGATTGCAAGAGCAACCGTTCTGTCTCACGCCCGCTGCTGCAGGCTTCGTCTATTGCAGCCATTCTCAACCTTTCCTCCATCATTGACCCCCCCTCGGCTTTATGTATTGAATACATAAGGCCGAAATTTATCTCAACCAGGGGTTAATTTACCTCTGGTTAAGAACCTCTGGCAATTAGTATTTGCTTCCCGTGGGTTGGATTTTCTCGGTTTGCTTGGAAATGCTTACGCGGCCAGTTCTGTCACTACGCCTGGATTAATAGCCTATAGATGTTAACGAGTATATTTCACCGACTGTATTTTTTTTTGTCTACGATTTGACATAGGATTGCCTTGTTCTGCTATGACAACTTATCTTATTCTGGCTCGATTTGCTTGCGGCTTGAGTATCGCAAACGTTCGTGTTTTAGATACACCTTGATTGTGCGGTTAGCATCAAATTTCGAAGGAAATATTACAATTCTCGCGAAACTTGACTAGAATTTGTGTATTAACGTTAAGCTTTGCCATTGGTTTTGCTTAGTGTTAGGCTAGCTTGTGTGATGTTCCTTGTAAGGCATCAATTTTGCCACTATAATCTTCAAAGTCCTCGTTGCATAAAATTTTCAGCATGTGACGGAACTCAGTTCTGCCAAGGGTATTTGTTGCCATTGATTTTATAGCGTCTCATTACCTTAAAGAATACATTACGGTTAATATTAGATGCTTCTTTGTTGGTGTGATCGTGCCAATGCGACTCGCTTCTTAAGGATGTTGTTCAGCTGTCCAATAAATAATTTATTTACGATAGCAGCTGCAAGAGCAACCCTAATTAGGCACTACTTGTACATGGCTTCTGCTATGAACATCGTATGCTGAGCTCTCGAGTTGTTGTGCTTCAGTAACTTACGAAGGCGGTTCAAACACTTCGCTCAACTGACAATCGATGTTGTGTTCTCAAAAAATCTTGGTTTATCACGGTTGTGAGTTTTTCATCACGCATCGATTTGTGATTCCTTCCATGCCAAAATGTCACGTGAATAACATATGAATTATGCCAGCGAATAATTTTTTGGCTTGAGGTATCGTCTAGTACTGCGTGCAAGCTTTGCATGCAGTGTTGTCGATGTCAACGAACTCATTGCCAATTGTGCTTCTCTAGTTGTGAATCGACGTGTACACGCATTTCAAAAAAATATAGTTCCTCTTTTTAAAAGGTCATATCTCTAGTTTGAGTTACTACGTAACAATTCTGTTACGTTTGGAAAATTTACCTTTAACTCTAGAAATAGCTGTAGATACGTGTTGAATTATTGAATCAACGCATAGCTGAATGATTAAGGGCTAAAAAAACCTTGCGTTAAATAATTTCTAATTAAATTAAGTCTTATTTTGACGCTGAAATAAATAAATATTGAAATATTTGGTTCTCTGATACGATAAGCAAATACTTAGGAGAATCGATTTCGTCAGTCATTTTCATATGAAGCCCGTAAGTGCAGCTGACTAGAGAGCAATGAATTTCATTCACTCAACATTTTCCTCAGGACGGAAATGCCTACGAATCAAAAATATCAACGGCAACGAATTGGAAATCGGTTCCATATTATAGAAAAAACCAAAGGTTTTTAGAAACGCAGAGAATGCTGTACGAAATAGTTTCAAATTGCTGTTCAGAGCGTAATGTCGGAAATGTTAAAGGTTACCAATATTTATTGCATTTGATGAGGTGTTAATTACTCGAGTTTTTCCTGTGTTTATTTCGTAGACATTCAATTGCACACTTATTGCCTGGAAATTTTCTTATTTATTGTTGACTTGAAAGAGCGCAAAATCATGGCGTCTCGCGCAAGAGGTGTTATAACTACGTACTGAGAGCTCTTTTTTTTTCAACGGCTGTCTGCAAAAATTTCTATCGCAGCGGTCAGTTTTCTTGACATACATTAAACGAAAGATACCAATTTAAGCCAGAAATATAAGCTTTCAAAGTAGGGAACATCCTTCGAAACACCCTGTGAATGTGATGGGTCTTGCCATTGCTAGCGTATCCTATCTTTATCATCGCTCTTCGTGAATATCGCTCGTTGACGTTCAGTATTGACGTTCGTTGAGTTAAAGCTTCGGAGAGTTTATGGGATCTGCTCGTATACACAGCATGAAAGCATTCATTCACCTTTGATGCGTTTAGTATAGCTAGAAGAGCCGAGTTTAGAGAGCAGGATCTTGTGCCGCAAGTGTCGCTGCGAGCTCGGAACAAAGGCCCTCTGTGGGGGCTTCGTAGGAGCTTTTTAACTCTCATTCATGTATTTGCTTGCTAATTCGCGCGCTAGTGCTTCATGTAACGAATTTTAAGCCAATATTGCTTTCGTGTTTCAGGACAGGTGATCAGTGGCTTCCGACAGACATTTTTTTAATATTCATGTTGTCAGATAAATTATGTGATGGTTAATGGGATGAAGACAAAATTATTGCAGCTGTCACTAAGCCTAAATAAACATTTCGATATTAAAACATACGACCAGATGAAATGCAATTCTCAATGTTGATCATGTAGGTCATTTTGCTGCCTCAGCAACTACTTTCAAATGGATTCTCCTTGGCTTGTCACCTAATTGCGCTCTCAATTGATTATGTCCCTCAGCGATATTTCATGCTACGCGCCCATGCCGTATTTTATTTAATATGGCCTGTTTTTGGTTAATGGTTCGGCCCCTGCTTCGTCGGAATGCGCTGGCGGTGTGTGTGCATGATAAGCGCTCGCTCTGTGCTGCAGCTTCTCTCTTTATCTCTGCAAGAATTTCCGTCCATCGTCTGTCTCTGTCATGTAGCGGACCAGCGTACAGCGCTCTTTCTTCCAGCCACTTTGTGGCGGGGAGAGAATAATCGTATAATGAATTTCATCGTGCACAGCTGCCTATGTAACGAGCTTCCTGTGTCTCTTACTTTGAACGAGCTATTACAAGTATGCTCGTAGGGCAGTGTATTGACAGGTGGTATTGCGCTCTCTGCACGCATTTGGAGTCGCTGTGACAATGATCTCCAGTGGTGGAAGATATCTTTTGGCGTGGGTTTATGGTTTTGTTGGTCTCGTGTGTAACGTCGACGTTCAATTTTCGTATGCGATTGGGTCTCTGGTTGTGCATTGTAATTTTCCTAAGTATTTTAATTTTTGTGCGTATTAATAGTATTCTATGTAGTTGTACTGTGACATTTCTTCGGCTGACTCGCTGGGAGATCTGAGCTTTTAGTGTAACAGGAATTGTGAGTTAAAGTATTGTTAAATGGAGAGGTTTCCTGCATGTGAGCGATTGATTATGTGGGAGCCGCAGCGAAGAGGTTGGCAATCGTATTTTGGGAGCAGGGTTGCCAAATTAACCCTTCATTTGGGGTAAATTTTGAAATGCGGGCGTTTATTCGAACTAAATTTGACATAGTGGAGAACCCTGCCAGTGTCTGACTAACCTGCAGAGCTATTGTGCCGTAGACTTGAACCATCATTCGCGAGTTCATTTCTGGGTTTTCAAATTTTTTTCCTTCTGCTGTTCGCCTCTTGTAAAGTTGACGCTTTTGATCATCCGTGTCACATTCTGTGAGGATCAAGACACCTTAAGTTAGCGCTCCCATTGGAACCACTTAAACTCTGAACATTGTCTGAGTTTCAGAGTGAGTGTCATCTTAATTCGTCCGAAAATGTTTTATTCGGAGTGTATGAAGTCATTAGGAAGGACTAAATTCTTTGCTCAGCATTGACCGTGCAGCTTGAAACTCGAGTATCGAGTAGAGATTAAATGAAGCCTTTACTCGGCCACTAAAATGCCTTAACGCGAGGGTGGTCCTCAATTACTCATCTTAGTTCGTTCAATGAAGGCAAATTGTGTGATCAAATATGAATAGTTATCGTTCGACTTGATATTTGATGACATAGAGTAAAGATGGGGATGTTATATGTTGAAGTTTCTATTCGAATCAACATGGTCTCAAAGTAATGACTCACCTTGCTGTAGCTCAGACTTTTATCTCAAGTTCTGGAGAGCTTTATCTCGAGTGTCTTTATCACACAAACCGCTATTTCTTTCTGACGCGCTTGCTTGCTCATAAATCATCTTGGTTTTACTCTACACGAATCTTTTCTTCGAAAAAATTCAAGTGGGATGCATAAACAGTTAAGCTGAGAAACTTCATTCGTATGATAACATTTAATTTAAAACCGTCTCTTTATCTGCTTCGATTTTCGGATATACTCGCTCAACATTTTCTTGAAATACACCTTCACGTTCGCATTCATTTTACATGTGTTATGAAGACGCATTACCGCAGATAAGTGTGCCACAGGTGTTTTTTCTATGTATTTTCAAGGCTAAGCCGCTTCGAAGATGTGCATGATTTTATGACTATATTGAGGAAGACATGCTAATAACGTCATTTCTTGTTTTTAAATTTCATTGTAGAAATTGCATTTCTTTTTTTTTTTTTTGACAAAAATCAACTCAAGATTGTGTATTGTTTTGAGTAGCACGTGAATAAATTTGAAATTTAACCTGTGTGTAATATCAGCGTGTTTAGCCGAAAAAGCGACGAGGCTCCTATGGTTATCTATGTGTCATGAGAGGAACAAATTCTGAAATAGAGCGGAGTAAGTAATTTAGTTTACTTATGTCTGCGACTAAGAATAGGTTCAGCATCGAACCCAAGTTGATAGAAAGCACAGTTTTACCGGCTTGTAAGTGTGCTAGATACTTCAACGTATCATGTGAGCCTCACTTCTTTTTTAAGATCTTCCTCGCAAAGTCTGCATCGATGGCTTCTTGCGTCAGTTGTGTATTTAGTTGTTTTAGGAGGTTTATCTTAGTTTCTCTGTTTTCCAATAGGGGCATGTACGACCTAACGGCCTGCGTCTTTGATGTTGTTTCTGCGAACTTCGTACTTAAGCTCTCACTTGATTACGTGTGTTTGTTGCTCTGCTTAGTTATGGTTGTGGCTGTCATTCACGGGGTTTTGACTATTTTTTACCCCTTCATTCTTCCATTTTACAGTGTTATCTGTTACACTTTATGAGAGTTAACAATGGGAGAGACTTCTGCGCGCTAGAACTCATGGGTAGCGTGCGTTCGTACTTCCATCGTACGATATTTATTATTGACTTATGATAACAATGTGGGACACGGACCTTCATTATAGACGAATTTGTTACTAGAATCTTACTCTACTTTGTGGAGCAAATTGATCACAATACGTCTCACTTGCTGTACTTTGAGGCAACGAAATTCGTTTCATTTGGTTGTCCTGTTAGGCTACGGCACATTTCAAAGTGTTTTCTACTCGTATTTAGAATTGATTTTTTTAAATTAACTGATACTTGTCAGCAGTAATCAGATCTATTAATTTTCAACGTATTCATTGTGCTTAAGAAAAAATGTTTGAGGAAAAATTTATTCCGAGTTTCATCCATCATTGAACTTGCATTCGAAAGCTGATAGTTATCAATCACATTTTATTCTTCCAGAAAGCATTTTCTTCTAGTATTTGCAATATTCAAGCAAGAGATGTGCTGTCATTTTTTTTATCGTAGGAAAATTTTCCAGAAAAATTATTGTTGTTGAAGTTTAACTTTCCGAAAGAAGTTTCCGTCAGAATGCCAATCAACTCACCTTATCAAGTTGAACACTCTTCAGTGCCTCGTGCGATCGCGCGTTTATGCTTAAGTTTACGGTAAGATCTTGAAGTTATTTGGGAATTCTAATCATGTAAATTATCAGTGGTAAACGATAAGAACTTGAAGTTATTCAGAAATTATATTTTTGTTAATTTTCAGTTGCATATGGTAAAATATTGAAGTTATTCGTGCATTACCATCTTGTAAATTTTCATTAACAATTGACTTTGTGCATGAACGCAAGACTCAAGTATGCCCTGTTTCAGACCGTGAGGACCAGAGCATCCTGTGCACGGGAGAGTCCGGCGCTGGCAAGACCGAGAACACCAAGAAAGTCATCCAGTACCTCGCGTATGTGGCCGCGTCCAAGGCTAAAGGTGGCTCCACGGTGAGTAATGCTCATTTATCCTCACTAACCTTCATTCTCACGTAATGATATCTTTCATTCGTAATATCCTTCACCGTTGTTTATTTGCAGGCTCCTCGTTTGTGCTACAAAGATACCCTCGCTAAAAGGGTTGTGTGTGACATCGACTAACTCGTATGTTATTCTTCTCTATGCAGCTGTGTTACAAGTTTTCCGAATGCGGACAGTTCTTTTCGTTCTATAGCAACTAGACTTGAGATCGTACGCACTTGGCATGTTTCGTGCTGAATTTTTCTGGTCTAGTTCAAATTCCGTGCGCAGTTTCACTTCCGTGTATCTCAGATAAAACTTCGATCTACAGAACGTCGTTCATTTCTGTCTCTTCGTTGAGCTCCAGTTGGGGTGGCAGGTGTTTAAATATATTTATTTTATCTTTATTATTATCTCGCCCCTTTTTAGTGGGACGAAGAGAAGCTTTGTTCGAAACTTTTTCTGGGGATTTCAAGCGCTTGTCTCGCTGAGGTTAATTAAGTTTCTGTTTTGGATTCATAAGTCTGAGGTTCATTAACCGTGTATAATGTTTTTACGACGTTTTCCGACGTTTATGAACTTTGTTGCTTTAAATCAAACAAAATTTCAATCTTGGAAGCTCGATACCCGCCAATTCTGCGCAGAAAAACGCGTTCTTGGCTCTTTACGTCTTGCCAATTTCCCTGAAATTTCGCTGCACTTCTTGTCGGAAGTCGTTGTTATGCCAGGCAACTGCTCGGCTGGCTTCCGTTCGTTTATTGGCATGGGGTGGAGCTAGAGCAGATGGGTGCTGGAGCGGGCGTTTAAGCCTTTCACTTCCGATTATGTTTTTTTTTTCGAAAAAAAATTGAAACTGTTGGAATATATTACTTGTTTATAAGTTTAGGACATTTGGAAAAAGTTAAAAAATTAACTTAAGCAGCTTAGTTCACTTTCTTTTTCGGTGGACTTGATCATTATTGTCCCTACCGTATAATCGATTTTCAGCATCACAGCGCCTTTACTTGAGCAAGCTGTGTTCACTTGTTACTTTGCTTGACTTTATAATTAATTATTGTTGCTATTCTAAAATCAATTTTTTAAGCAATTTTTACGAAGGATAATCACGTGGAAACAATGACAAGTCTGAAGAGACCCTGCATTATTATTGGCGATAAAATCGCAAATGCTTCGACCGGCTAGTCAGCAGTTGGGATACAACGAAGACAATTTGCATGCGTGTTCAAATTCTATCTTGATTGAACCAAACTAAAATAATCTATGTTTGGAGCTCGTATTATATTAATAAAGTTATGTTAGATTTTAACCACAGCTGAATTTCTCAAGTATTCAATTTTATTTTTATTCATTCAATTTGAACGTTGGCCAAGGAAGAAAGCAATCACGGATTTCAAGAGCACATCGACGAGCCTCATTTATCAAATAGAAATTGTTCTACTCGCGCGTTCTCGTGTGGGTGGGTAGCTTACCTTAAATGTACTTCGTTACGTTAGCGCAGATGCCCTTATAACTTCCAATCCCTCTTCTTTCATGCCAGATTTTTTCCATTCCGTCTTTACGTAAAAAGTTTCGTTAGTGCAGATGCTCTAATAAATTCCAATCGCTCTTCATTCATGCCAGACTTTTTCCTTCCGTCTTTACGTGAAAACTAAAATAGAATTAGAACCGAGTCCCTGACTTGATAGGGAATCGATTCTACCTCTTGCATGCCTCGCAACAATGCCGAGGACGGTTTAGTGAGTGTTGAAAGCACGTAACGCTAATGCGGTTGGCGTATGCGACCTCACTTGGGATGCCTTTTTCATCTATTTTGGGGAGGGGAGCACTGCTGCACCAAAGGTTGCCAGATGGGCCTCATTCAGGCTCGCATTATCTAATTGGGCGTTTTTATAATGGCACTTAGCTGTGAAAAGCACTCAGCCTCTAGCAACTTGCGAGAGGTTGAATCGTCCAATAAAATTAGGCCAATGTTATTTCGACAAAGACATAATTTAACCATTTTGGCCGAAAAAGGTCGGTTGTGCTACTTAGGCTGCACCTCTTGAAGCCAACAAATGCCCGCTGTGCTGACCGGTTCGGTCTGTATCGTCTCTCATAATGTACGTGCCTGTCATCATCGGTCTTCAAATTGTGTTCGCATGTTCTAACATGGAGCTTGTGTGCCCTCAGCGAGCGCTTTGTTTTCTGAGCTGAGTTTTTGCTTGCAGGCAGTGGCGATATACTGCTGCTGAGACCATAAATTTCAGGGTTATGTGATGGGGTGTTTTAGCAAAGATAGTCTTGATTGAAATCCTGTTATCGAACAGAAGCTTGATGGTACTAGTATTCCGTATTCCTGAAAACTAGTTTTCCGTTTTTTTGAAAACTCTTATTCCGTATTCCAGAAAACTAGTATTTCGTATCCCTGAAAATAAGTATTACGTATCCCTGAAAAGAAGTATTCCTTATTCCTGAAAATAAGTATTCCTTATTCCTGAAAATAAGTATTCCGTATTCCTGAAAATAAGTATTCCGTATTCCTGAAAATAAGTATTCCGTATTCCTGAAAATAAGTATTCCGTATTCCTGAAAATAAGTATTCCGTATTCCTGAAAATAAGTATTCCGTATTCCTGGAAACTAGTTTTCCGTTTTTTTGAAAACTAGTATTCCGTATTCCAGAAAACTAGTATTTCGTATCCCTGAAAATAAGTATTACGTATCCCTGAAAAGAAGTATTACGTATCCCTGAAAAGAAGTATTCCGTATCCCTGAAAATAAGTATTCCGTATTCCTGAAAATAAGTATTCCGTATTCCTGAAAACTAGTATTCCATATTCCTAAAAGCTAGTATTCCGTATTATCAGAAGTTTTCCTGAAACATATCTCCAAGCGTAAGTCACCATTCATAAAGTGAATGGCCCTAAACGTTTACTTCGTTCACGTCGTTTGGCACTAAATTCTTAAAATATTTACAGGTAAGCACGCACAAAGTTTATCTTTGATGTTTACAATATGGCCTGGTGTCCTCGTGTGTCATTTCTTTGGTAAATACATAAATCTCTTCGATGTGTGAAACTAGACAGCGGCACAATGAACTGAGCATTTTGGGGAACTCGCAGAACGAACAAGGCTTCGCTTCATTCTGGTATACCATATATACCTTTCGCTCTGCGCGGTGTAATACGGCACAATGAACTGAGCATTTTGGGGAACTCGCAGAACGAACAAGGCTTCGCTTCATTCTGGTATACCATATATACTTTTCGCTCTGCGCGGTGTAATACGGATCTCCTTGGGCGTATTTTGAAGAAGTCGCAGAGCGGTCAAGCCTTCGCTACATTCTGGTGTCTGCCTTCAGAGTGCGCGGTGTGACAGAGATCTCATTGATGATGAGTCACTCGCAGCCAAGCATTTCCTCCATTGCTGCTGAACTCACCTGGCATCTCCTGGATGTGTGCTTGGTTCCTTCTTCAGTTTACTCCCCATGACCTCAACCACTTGATACTCTTCTGACTTCATTCTAATTCCGAGAACTAGACGTACTCGTGTAAGAATAATAATAATAATGAAAACTGCTGTAATTAATGCTGTTTAAGGGCGACCAAATTACTTGCACCGAACGATTCACTGACGGCGGCGTAAGTCGTTCACGGTGTAGCTTCGAGTGTTCGTAATTATCTTGTAAACTCCAGTATCTGTTTGTTTTAGAAAGTTCAGGTTCTTGAAATGTATGACTAGACGCTTCAAGAACTTCGGTATTCGTGATGAAATGCGGTATTAGTTTTCGGTTTCGTTGTTTGAAATAACCGTTGATGTTCGCCTCTTTCTATCACAACTTACCGGAGCCTGATGCTGCTTGCGCACTTCTCGACTACCTTGAGAGATATGAAATTTAGTTACTTGATCTAGGAGTAGTTCTTTTTCCACGTTTTTGCGCATTCGAATTTGCAATGCTACTCGCCGATCAATTTTCGCTCACCATCACTGATATACCAGACACATAATGTCCAAACTTCCAGGTTGAGATCTCATTGCTTCATTCTTTTCTTGATACTAGACCCTAAACTCACACATTTGGTGCTAGAAAGTTGGTGCAATAAGGTTACTAAAAGGTACAGTTTACTTCCTCGATATCCGCGTTAGAGTAGCCAATTGGTGATTGTGTGACAAGTATTCAACGATAATACTGCCAGTGCATTTAATTAAACTATTCAACATATGAAGACGCATCGACTCAATGGGAACAACGTAATTTGGATGTTCCGTAGAGTGGTTTATGTTCGAACCCGGAGCGAGCTGTTCCAAAAAAAGCGCCCCGGCACTCGATCAGTTTGGCCAATGCATGTGCCCAGCGTTACCGTTAGCATGAGTGTTGGCCGATATCTGTAGATATTTTGTAGTATATACCGTACGTGAATTAAAGAACTACGAGTGCATTGGCTAAGTTTCTCACCGATGGGGTAACCCTCAAAAAGCTGATACCGCCGAGTCGACGCATGATTTGCTTAATAACACTTCTGGAATGCCATGCAACATGCGGTGTCGCATCAGCGATTCCAGTCGAAATTTGTTTTCGTGACTCGAGTTCATATAGGTTTGGCAGTGTGAGCACTTAGAAGAATGGTGAATATGCCAACGCAAGTTGTATGCAGGGCCTCTTGGTCTGCGCAGTCTGGGTCAAGTTTGGTTTTTGCTTGATTTGCGCAGCGCATTCTGGAGCAGCGATCTTGCAAAGGATGCGGACATCATAGGCACTAATGTGGTCCATTCATTGATGATAATCTGCTGTGCGATGCGACGCTCTTAGTCTTCATTAACATTCCTGTCTCTTGATTGTGAGCAATGTTAGGGCGGTAATCTGGTCCATTTTGAACGGCAAACTGCTCACTTCTGACAGTTTTATTGTGGTACCGTCAATGAGAAGTTTTCTAGCTACGTGTTCAGCCTCGAACAATACGACTCTTTTACTTTCTAAATTAGTTATTCTTTGACTGTATGAAGTGATGTTACCTGATTCGCGATAACTTTCAAAATTTTCAACTCCTGTTCTTCTCTTTCGTTTAGTGTTACCCTTTAAACAGAACATCGACATCTTAACCCAAGGATGTCTCTTCGAACTCAATTGGGGAGCTTGATTTCTAAAGCTGAGCGTTTGTAACGTGCTGCTGGATGCCTATCCTTATTTAGGAAGTGCACTGAAGACCTGGGAGGGGTTTTAGGGTAGTGTAAGCGGGAGACATTCTAGAGCCCCATGAAAGCTCTGGTCAATGCGATTTAGAGATCATTGATAAGGTGATCGTGCTGTTCTCGTTGCTTTATAGTAGTCTTATATCTTCACTTACCTCCAAAGCTAACATCGCGATTGTGTTGTTTCTTTCGCTTGAACTGCCAACCTATCGTAAATCCGTGAATCAAAGACCAGTGTGTCTGAGTCAATTTGTGATGCTTCAGATGAGATAAAGCTCGATTTTTCGAGATGAATGCTGACGAGGAAAGATTATTCCTTGTAAGAACCTAATGTACTGTAAATGCCAGTAGCGCGATCTGAACTTCTAGTTTCGCGAGGTTGGTAAGCGACCAATATTTGTGATCTTGATGCCATTCATTCAAAATTTTGCATTGAGATAGTACTCGGTTAATTCTTTGTAATTTTTGCACACTTGTAAGTAGCTTATGCAAATTGTTATGGTAACTGAAAATCTCCTTTGGAATGTCAAGTTTCTCAAACCTTTCTTGTAAAAAAAGTTTAGGATGGAACTAGACTTTGGGCAGGTTTTCTGTCTGCAGAGAAGCCATTTCTTTTTGCACAGAATGTTACCCAGGCGGTCAGTCTCGTTTGACTAACGACATCCAATTACCTCCGAGAAGTGAGTAAAAAATACTCGTCCACACGGTACTTCTAGCTTGCGTGTGCGCTAGGTGGTACCATTTACGAGAATCTCGCGCTACCTTTGCTAATTAGCGAGTTTCGATCGGTTTCGTGTTCCCATATTCGTTAACGTTGTCGACTGCCTGCCATTTTTAAATTATGTGAGTAGAGGTTGCGCTCTTGTTCGAAAATTGTGGGTGTGGCACTCTGAGCTAAAGCGCCGTCAGTTTTCTCTGAAGTTTTCTAGCTGCTCACAATCCTCGGCTTGTGAGGCACATTTTGTCCGGTGTGAGTGTAAGTACAGTTGTTACTTTTCCTCAAGTCTATTTAGGGCCACTAGGGCGATTTGTGGTTTATTTTTTGTTACTCTTAGTTGCGTTGAGCGTTTGACGCTAAGCAAATGTTTTTTTTTGTTGTTGTTGAACCTCCTCTCAACAGGAGACAACTATTGTATGCATCTCTGAGAATTAGCGCTCTCATGGGGAACATGTGAGGTTCCGTGCTGAAAATTGGATAGGCCTTCCTTTTGTTGAAATGGAATAGGTTTTTTTGTTTTGTTATGAATCATCTTTTTTCGGTTCACTGTTGTCCTGTTTTTCAATACCTTCTACTTTCTTCTTCAACTTTATCTTATTTCATGAACTTGGTTCTCAACTTCCTGTCTCTATGCACCTCGTGCATAGATTCCGCGTTCCCTTAAGTTCGTTATATATAGTGCGTTTTTCCTTCCTATCTTTGGAACGTCTTTTTTGCGGTTAGGGAGGCTTAAACTCTCATTTAATTTTATAATTTTATTGATCCTTTCTTCTGTGCTCGGATACCTAATCTAATCTAACAGCATGAAATGTTAGGCAAGTGAAAATTACGTAAATCTGTGTATTCTTCCCCTTAAATTTCCTTGGTATACATAAGAAAACTTACAACTAGAAAATCGTTCTTTTGACATGATGAGCTTATGAAACGATTGTAATGCTATACCAGAATTCCGTTCGGACACACGAATGTTCGATCGGCGATAGTCGGCCGCTATAGCCCTGAACGCCAATCTTGGGAGTTGCGAAGTTTGGACAAGAATACCTGAGATAAAAACGTCCCTCGATCGTCGCTTTCTATTTTTGCCCTCACTGCTCTTATTGATGATGGTTGTTCACTAGACTTTGTCTTGAGTATTAATACGAATTGCGTCTTGAGGAGGTGAGTGGCCCTGCATGACTTTTCGTTACTTACTTTCGTAGTTATAAACGGTATTAGATTAACAGTTTTTGCTTGTATCTCACTTACATTTGAAAGTATTTCACTGTATAACTTTTTTACAAAACATTTTTTAGCTATGTTCTATTATTAGCTAATTAAATGATTGTCCAGTAATGTACGTAAAAGTACATTAGTAAGTACGGCGTGTAAAGTTGAACTTACGATGTCAGAAGCACCTGCATGAGTCACCGGGCTTGTCTTAAATGAGACTACTAGTCTTCTATCTCTAAATACCCTTTTTTATGATAACTCCGCACATTGCATTTAGTAATCTTCTGTAATCGATTCTTTTTCTGAAGAACTTGAAGAACCATCACTAATTCCACTCCAGTCAGTCACGATGTGAGTTCTGGTTTCACTGCTTCAAGATGAAGTGTTATTCTAGGCTTGAATTTCGATTCCCCTTAGTCGCTACTAAGTTGGCTTGTATTATGGATACTGCGCCGTGTTTATAAAACATTGATGAAGAAACGCGTGATTGGTCAAATATAATTACTGCATACTTCTGTGCAGCCATTGGTTCATTCAGAGTATTTGTTGAATATTATTTTGACATAAAATCTCACTATTGTTGAAGAGAACTATAAAATGTCACTTATGCGTTGGCGCTCTGTGCGTTGATGAAGCCTTTTTTTGGTTTGTTTCGCATTGGACAAAATAGTTGAAATCAAAATACTAATTTCGGAAGGTACTCGTTTTCTTTGTGTTCACATAGTGTTCTGAAATGTTGCTTGTTTGTGTTGAAAGTCATTAGACCGTACTTCTGGTTGAAATAAACAACTTTGAATGCGAACACCTTTTAACAGCGAATGCCTTTTTTTAAATCTCAGGTTCAAACAGACCTATTTGACTGAGGAGAACACTTTTTTCCTTCTGCATGTACTTAATAACATTTCCTTCAGTTCTCGAAGCTAACTGTACTCTAGGAGTAATAGCAGTCTCCATTTAACGCTTGGAATTTTTCAGAAACTTTCACTTCAGAATAATTTCCTCACAGAAAACTAATCACTTTTACTTTGGTTTTAATGGTATTTTCGTATGTCTGTGAATAGTTTCTCATACTTTGCATTATTAATTCGTGCACGAAGGATTGTTATTTGTCTAATTTAGATAGTCTGTGCTCCTTGAAGTTGCTAGTTATTACATCGATTTTTTAATAATAGTTTGGTGAATTTCACAAGGTATGATGCTATTTAATTGGTTTCTTGAGCATGTGTAATTAGCCTAATTCTTTATAGGAATTAGTAGCTAACTGGAGCTCCGAGGTATGACTTGGTTTCTTGATTTTATTTTAACGTAAATTACTAACCTTTATTTTCTTGTTTTTTCCGGGTCCCTGACAACTGCCTGCTGCATCCTAACCCCTTTTTTCTTCTGTTTTATTCTTCTTTTCTCTGTTGATGTTATGCATCTTGCCTTCGCTTCCTTTCAAATCATTCTATACCAAATCATTATCATCCGACCTGAACGTGTGTTCTTTTTATCACGTTTATTGTTGTAATCTTTATCGGCATCCGTATGACAACTTTTATTGCCATCCTTATCATAATTCAACTCGCATGTTTCTTAATCTATTTCTCGTTTCCTATATTTATGTTCGTGTATGCACTCCGGGGATTCTCAAATTGGTCTTCAATCTGGATGCTGTTTAACGTTTCTTCAATGCATCTCTTCTTGCTTGATTGTAATTCCATTTTCTATACACTAATGCGGATTCTCTCTTATCCTCCCTGTAACTCTCCTTCGTTACTAACTCACCCTTCCTGGCCTGTTCTGTTCCCACAACCTGCTGCTATAACTGTTTCCTTGAGACCTTCCACTCTTCGCCATTTCCTTGAAACCTTCCACTCTTCACCGCCATTCTCTTTTTTGAAACCTTCCACTCTTCACCATCATTTCCTTGAAACCTTCCACTCTTCACCATCATTTCCTTGAAACCTTCCACTCTTCACCATCATTTCCTTGAAACCTTCCACTCTTCACCATCATTTCCTTGAAACCTCCCACTCTTCACCGCCATCTTCTTGAAACCTTCCACTCTTCACCGCCATTCCCTTGAAACCTTCCACTCTTCACCACCATTTCCTTGAAACCTTCCACTCTTCACCACCATTTCCTTGAAACCTTCCACTCTTCACCACCATCTTCTTGAAACCTTCCACTCTTCACCCTGGTCTCGGCACGCGTCCCTCTCTACCTGCATGGTCCTCACAACCTCAGCAGGAAGATCAAGAGCACACGGGGAACGTCTTCAAAACGGTACGTATTATATCTTAGTTCCAGTGGTAAACAGAACCTAATGTCTGGCCATTGTTATTCTGCTCCCACCGCAGCACAGATTATCTTGCTTTTCAGCGACACGCGTACACTTAATCGTTTAATGGTTTTGGCGACCAATGTTTTTTTTTGTGAACTTCGCGAATGGCGTAAAAATTGCTGAATTTTTTTATTCCTGCGTATTTAGGTCTTGAGATGAGAATTCATGACTACAATTAAAATTGCTTGTCAATGTGTATCAGAGTATTTTCGTTGTTAGAGATCGCGGCTGTTTAGGGCAGTTATAGTACCGCACCATACAGACGTCGATGTGCGACATGGCTATTGGAATGATTTAAAACATGTCAATTGGAATAATTTAAAACATGTCAATTGGAATAATTTAAAACATGGCCATTGGAATAATTTAAAACATGTCAATTGGAGCAATTGAAAACGCGTTGCTTATTTATATTCGTGGACCAAAATCGCACTTTGAGAATGTATGAGAGTGTGCTTCGGCTTGTGCGTCCCAGAAATCTTCACATTTACTGTCGATGTAATTTAATAAGGGATTTTCTTCATCTAACTAATATTCAATTCATTTTCTTATGTGATAAAGGCAAATTCGTGTGTTTGTGCTGATTACCATGCTTAGAGCTTTGTATGGATTTTGATCTAGCAGAAATATTTGTATAGTTCCTAATTCTGTGAATGTTGGGTTGTAACAGGGCTCTGTTTACGTTATGAATAGAGTAACTTCATCAGATTTTACGTTGAAAAATCCAGAAGAAATTCCATTTCACTTCACATATTTCCCCTCGCAGAGTCATTAGTGATAATTTTGCGAGTTTTGAATTATCTTTATCTCTAGAGATAATTATGAGATCATCCGTTTATTTTATTCTTTTTACACTGCTGCTTTCATTCGTTTCTGCTGACTTGGCTGTGCTCAGTTGACACAGCATCGAATTTTAATGCAGCCTTGCGTAATGTGCTTGATCGTGTCCCTGTTCCTGATTTAATTGTAAATATATCACGATATTTATTACTCAGTCAGGTTTTCTCGTCGCACAGAACGTGCTTATTCGCGGTCGTGTGGTGTAGCTTGTACGGTAAGTCAGAACTCGGGTTGAACTCGCGACTAGATTTTTTCTACGTTTTCAATACGATAACTTGGTATTCAGGAGTACTTCATTGACACGTTCATTGCCGATTTACCACTAGGTAAATTGCTAATTTAGGTATCGGTGTGAATGAACAACATTTAAATTATTTCAACGGACAATTTACCTTATGAATCGTGGTAAAACTTTTCATTTGTAATATAATTGAGGAGTGAAGTGCAAGGTACCTGTGCGGTGGTGGGTGGGTTGACCATAGCTAACCCCACTGCGTCAGCATCCGCTTGGCACCCGTCGAGCTGTTGGCGCCTGTAGGCCCTCATGACGGTGGTGATGCGCGACGCGCCCCCACACACCTTATCAGCGCCGCTCGTGGGGATCTCCGTGTGTACACCTCGTAACTCGCACGATGCGAATTGTGAACGACCGTGTTTTCTCACGTCGCGAGAGACTAGCGAGTCGAGGAGATGGAAGTTGTTGAATTTGTTTCCGATTCAGTGTAGTGTTAGCAAATGGTACGAAAGTAAATTTCACGCTGTGGTAATCTAGAAGGTGGCAATGTATCGAGTAAATAAGCGCATTTAGATGAAGCTGATGAAGCGCAAAAACAGCAAATTACATTGAAGTGACAGAAAGTGCTAGAGAATCTTGTGGATGGATTCGTTAGCTATGTTTGTGATATTTTGTTGCTTTCTAAGCTTTGACATCTTGTAGCTGCGGCGATAAGTCTTGCTTGTTTTATAAGTTTAAAATTTCCACAATGACTTGCTCGAAATAGATTCGTGACCACTGTGGAAATAGCGATTAAGATACGCCCGTGCCCTTTATAAGCAGCAACAAGGCACACTACACAAGCAAGAACTTGTTTGTTTGTGGGAGACGCGCTAAAAAGGGACCTAGTTTTATCAAACCCTGCGCAATGATGCATGCTGGCGTCTCTGCCAATATACAAGTGAAGCGTTGCACCCGGCGCAATTCTGCTTTATCCTTATTTGCGGGTGTGTTATCTTCAAACAAGCGGTGCCTGAACATCCTCCTCTCGGCGCCTCGATTTGGCCGCTTCTCATGACGCTTTGACTGCGACGTGAGCCATAATTTGGTCACTGAGGGAGTTTTTATTAGGCTGCTGACCAACCAATAGTCACAAACTCAATTTTCAAAAATACTTGATTAAAACTAAATATAAAAACGATCCAGTTAATGTTTGTTATTTTCAACATTGCTTACTACAACTGTTCTTAAATTTGAATTCATTATTAAACTTCAGTTTTACCTGCCGCAGTCATAGTGTTAACGTCGTATGCTGCAGTGCTTCCGTCCCTTGTTTCCGTGCATGACTCCACGCGTTTCTGAGCTGGTCGTTTTCTGCGGGATATTTGTGTTGTCGCTCTCCGTGCTTGCTTCTGACCTCACACTCCGCGTCGCGTGCAGTGTTGGTTTGTACACATAACATCCGAGTATCCTGCATCCATTCATTTTGCACCGTCTGTGTGGGGAAAATTACTCGAGCTCTTTACGTTAGTACTTATTTGTTGTGTAGCTATGCGACTTTTAGGAAAATATATTGCGTTAATTCGTCGTGTAAAAGCCTCGATTTGTTTCCTTTGTTTTGATCACGTTAAGAGCGGACATCAAAGCAGAGTGACCATTGACAAGGCTCTTCTCTGTCCGGCTGGTGCAGATAGCAGCGCTGATATACCGTATGGCGAGACCGCAGTATCGCGCTGCATCTTCGGCGGAAAAAAAATTGCGTTGGAGCTCAATAATATCGACCACGTCCAATGTTTTCTATGTAGGTGGCCAGACGCTCATGACTATGAAGGAGGTGTTTTAGGAGCTTCAGAATCTCCTTGCTTGCGCATTGACCGGATGCTTACTTCTTTTGCCTCTGGATAATTTAGGTGATGTCTCGTTTGAACTTATCTCGTCGAGGCAACCTGCGAGCAACTTTTTGCGTAATTGCATAGTTCACTGATCTGATAATTAAAATTATGTGTCACTCACCGACCGACTAAATATCGCGCCATTTGCAAGGAGCTTTTGTTTGTGCAATTTTAGAATTAGTGAGTCATCGCGAATAACGCATCCAAAAATATATTATTAGTGAACGGTATGTCTTCAGATTGCACTGTACTGCTATTGTCGATAATGCACTTGCGTAATTTTGCTTTCGCGCAGCGACTTAGTTCTCCAATGATTCTTTCACACAGATGCCTTCAATCTTTATGCTCTAGCATTCATAAGAAGCACAGGTGGAAATTGCCCGTTTTGTATCTTAACTTCATCATCGTGCTGTAGATTTGAACTACCATCAGAAAATACTGATACGAATAAAAGAAGGAAGGAAGCAATACGTCAAGCTAAACTTCAGGAACTCACAATGCTTCGAGGTTGTGGACCGTCTTTGTCGTGTTCGTTATTTTGAGACGATAATTGGATTCTCGTGTGCAGATCGCTTGCTGCTCACCTACAAAACGTATGGTTTTTTAGTGCCAGAAGCTTCTCTATTCCATGATTGCGCTAACGACTCGTCTGGTGTTGGCTCTTAACTGGGAATGCTGCGCATGATTAAACTACAGCTTTCTCGAACTTTGTTTGAACTGGGCGCATTCTCTCTTACCTTGGGAGAAAAATTCAAGGTTTTAGCCGCGAATCTTTTAATTTCGAAGCTGAGACCATTATAACAATAGAAAACTTCGAGTATCACAGGGACAAACCAAAGCTTATTTAAAAAAAAACAAGATAAGAAATAAACCTGGAATGTTCATATAGTATAAATATAAAAAACTAGTTCCTATTTCAATTATAGGGACAAATAGAGGAAAGCTGTGTGCATGTTTTTCTGCGTTCTTCGAATGCTGCATATCAGTGAGTTGTTCCACATGCTTAAAACATCACGTACTGTCTTCCGTGCCCGTTGCATGCTTGCACGAACTGCAGTGCTCAGTGTGTGTGCCGAGAGAAAGACGCAAGTCATTGTTTCAAAACGTTCTGAATTAGGTCGTCGCGAGTGATGAGTTCTTTGGATTCCTACAGCGCTCTCACTAGTTTCCGAACCGTGATTAATGGTTCTTCTGCTTTTAAGCAAATGCAAGCGGCAAGCGTTTCCTTCTTAAGTTCCACTGAGGACCACAATCTAAAACAGTAAGTTGCATTAGTTCTTCAAATGACGCTATTCCAAAAGTCGTACTTTGCGCTTTTGACTGCATTAAAAAAGTTGCGACTCCCTTATTGGTTGGCCGAGTCAGCGTTTTTCAGAGCTCCCGAGAGCTGTGCCTCGATCCAAGCTATTCGCACTCGTAGAGCAACATTTAACTTGTGCTTATTGTGCTGGTACTTCTCATAAATCTGATCTGAAAAATTTAATTCTGAAACTTATTTGATTGGATTATTTCACATTTTTTGTTGTTGTGATGAGACTATAATAACAAGCGGTCTAATAAGCATCCCAAACTATTGGTAAACAATCTATTGTCTTTAATTGAGTAATTTCGTCAACTTCGAGTGTAATGAATTCGATATTGTTACTGCAATTTGTAGTCGCGTGCTCGTGCTCGTATGTCATAATCTTGGCAGCTCAAAGCACTGCGTCCTTATTCGTCCATTTGAAGATTTCATTTCGCATTGCGGTGTTCGTCATTTCTCTTATTTGATGGAATTTGAGATAAAGCGCGCGTCTGAGAAGAGGTGAAATTTCCGATGGTGGTGAGCCTGAAATCACCTGTTCCTGCACGGCCATATGTGTCTTCAGAATGCGCGAGGAGTGGCGTGTGCTATAGAATACCATTCTGCTTGCACACTTTTGCGCTTCTTTGTCAACAAAGGCTGGGTGTTGACACATAGGAGGCCTCGTTGCTCTAGTCCACGTGGTACTAGTAGTAACAGGTGTTCAACTGGGTGCTGCGTGTGCCCCTTCTCTTTCTGCTACCTCTGGAGAAAGCCAGGCAACACTCGTGCCTTACAGCCTGCCTGCTTGCTGGTCCGCCGCGTCTTCCAAAACCAGTCGCCGCAACTGGATCCGTGCTGCCGTCGCTTCAAGGGCCATAGACGCATGTTCCCACGAGAAATAGTTGCCTTTGATATCACGTTTTACATCCTCACCGCAGTGGCGAACATGCTTAGATGAGCGGGTGCTGGTTGCCTCGCCAGCTGTGCGGGCTGACCTATCGTGTTCCGTGTGTGCGGGGGTGGTAGCTTGGCTGACCAGCTACACTCGGCCATATGGCTCTCACAGATGGCTGTCCTTAACTTTTATCGTCACATTCGCGGTTATTATCATTAGGATATTTTATTGTGGAGGGTATTGCAGGAGTGTAGAATAGTTACCTCAGGTGAATATTTATCGTCGCATTGGGGGCTAATTTCATTAGACTATTTCATTCGGGTGAGAGTATTGCAAGGGTGTAGAACATTTACAGCCAAATCAGTATTTCAGTTTTACCTGGTTATATCGTCACATTAGGGGTTATTTTCATTAAAATATTTTGCTATGGTGAGTATTGCAGGGGTGTAGAATATTTACCGCAAGATAAGTATTTCTGTTTTACCTCGCTGACTTGTATTTCACATTGCATTGCAGTTTTGTGATGAACAAGCCACTCGGCGTTGGCCAAGATTTATGCCCTTTAAGTTCTACATAAATCAATTTACTCTTGTTGCTATGTTCACGCATTTATTTCTGCTACTGATAAAACGATCTGATCGTTTTTTCTTTGTGGTTTTCCATTCGTTTTCTTGCGCAATTGCTGATGCTCGTCCATTAAAAGCTTTTTGAGAAGACCGAGATTTCCATTGTGTCCACAAGGTTAATCCCTATTGGGAAGCAGCACGTTTGCACGAATTAGGTCAGCATTAGGCGCCAAGCGTGCGCCTTTTTTGACGTTCAATTTTAATAAATCTTACACTCTAGTAGATTGCAATAGGACTGCACTCTTATTCTTCCGGGAGTAAGTTCAAAAGTTGGCAGGGGTTCGTCAGACGATGCTGAATTCTCCACATTTCCTTCGTAGCCTTTGTGGCATTAATCCAGATTTATTTTCAAGCGGGTTACATCATAGATTTGGTTATAGAAGCAAATATCAGTCGTTACCTATGTATCATATCAGTCGTTACCTATGTACCATATCAGTCGTTACCTATGTACCATATCAGTCGTTACCTATGTACCATATCAGTCGCTCCATCTCTGAACTAGTAAAGGGATGAAAGACATGAACCTTCTCAAGTACAGAAAAGCTAATCAACAAATTATTTTTAGCAGCGTTTGCAAAGTAATGTTGCTTCATAACTGCAATGAGCATATTTTCAGCCTCCCAATTGACACACCATGGGCACTAAGCGGGTATTCACGTGTGTTTTGCGTGCACGTTTGACTTAATTAGAATCATAGCTGAATCATTTCCATGCACAACACTGCCGTGAAATGTATCATGCTCTCACTGAAGAGCTGCGAACGACAACTTAAATAATTTTTTTTTTCTGAACAATTGTCTAAACGGATCAAAGCTATAGCTCAAGTCTCTATTTCTTAATATTTGCCTGTTAATTTTGTATTCAGATTTTGAGTTATCTTTTCAAATAAGCTAATTGTGTTCGAAATTTTGCTGGTGTTATTGGATTGTGGTGGGCTGGTCCGACACTTGGCCCGGGCCACTGCCCCCACTGTGTGCCTGGTCGTCGATGCTGTTCTTTAGAACATCAGCATAGCGGTGGGTTCCGAACCTCCTGTGAAATTGTTTTCTGAGTGACCTTTGGTTCTGTGTTTCTCTGCGTCTTTACCCTTGTAGTGTAACCCAACATGAACTTGGTGGTCAACAATGTGAATTGTTCTTTCTGTCAACGCACGTTCATTTGAGTTTTAACGTTTAATTTAGCAATTAATTGGCTTCTTACTGTTTCGTTGAGATGAAACAGTTAGTATTGTGTCAGTGTGGTTGAGTTAATATTAATGTGCGTTAAACCAACAACCAAGAGAACGATATAGGCTGAAATTGTTCCCATAGCACCCATTAATACTGTTCATAGATTAATAGTGCATTATTAGTGTTAAGCTCAATAGTGTTTGATATTTCGTTTCTCGAATTTTATTTTCGAATCTTTACTGTAGGCCTGTGTTTCTCAAACGTACTGCGTGTCTTAGATTCTGCAATGGTACACAAGGTTGATGATAGCCTACACGTTGTGCGTGTGTCTCTCTCCTTGGAAGTTAAAGTAGTAACTGCTCACAATAAATTGATACAGCGTTGCGAGTAAACGCATGTTGGGAACATAACTTTCTGTAGTAGAGAGGTGTTCGAGAAGCACTGGTTCAGATTTCAAAGCTCAGAGCGATAGTCCCCGATCATTTTTCATGTTTTTGTGTATTTTGATGTTTAATTTTTCGCCTGATTCCGTTGTGTGCTTTTGATGTGATTCTGTACAAAAATCGCTTTCTGTGCTGATGTTTGAACATTTTTTTAGACTAATAGCTATTGTACTGATATTTGCAGGGGATTCTTATTTTCTCAAGGTCCTCAATATTATACTGGCCTAATCTTGTAGCGCTGCCAAAGAGACGCGTGAAGAGAGATCATCGTTTGTTACATCTAGCGCTAGTGGCCAATGAGAATTCCAAACTTTCCTCAAGAGAACCTGCTGATCATCGTTTGACCAACACTCCCTGGGACTGGGCGTGCTTTGAAGTCAACATCTTCGCTATTGTTAGGCAGAACTTTTGCTGAGTGTGTCTCTTTCATTTCCCTTGCGCGCTACAGCGCTGATTGGTTGGAGAATTAAGGCGTGTATTAAGTAATAAATTTTCATTGAAAATTAGTTGATCCTTCTCCAATACATTGCGGCTTTTCAAAGTTCAGTTGACGCTTGTTGTATGTTGTGCTGACGGTTAAAAAAAATTGCCAGTCAAGAACACTCAATAGTAATTTTTACCAATGTTTATGTATCACATCACCCAAACATTATGATCAGTACTCTTGTCTGAATTCTAAGCGACCTAAAGACAATGCAGTTTGTCAGGCAACGGGAAGGTTTGGCGATATGTCATCGACCCTGAGTTCCATGCTGCTGGGCATAATGTGATGGTCTTGCTACAGCAATTGTATGCCTGCACACGGCCGAGCTCAGCTCCGTGACTCTGCACTCTCCTCATTCTTCTGATTTTCTTCTGCCCGCTTCCAACCTCTAGCCTCGTGAGCTCCACTGGAGTCCTTGAAGCCTGCCTTTCTTCCTCTTTGTCATCGTCTTTCACGATGCCATTCTCATTTTGCTTTCGAATTTCATTTGCTTCGTCTTTGTCCACTTCTTTCAGTTTCTCAGGCTTTCAGTTTTTAGGTCTTCGTCTTTCATTTGTTACGTCTGTGTCCTTTTCTTTGTTTTTATGTCAGTGCGAAAAAATTGCTTGTGAGATCTAATGCCACACCTCAGGGGGAAAGTGTTCCTGGAACTGCATCATTAGGTGTCGTTCTGTTGTGATAGGCGATTGCTGCTGACAGTTTAATCAGAATCTCCCTTGTGTCCAAAAATGTTCATTTCGCTGCGTTTTGCACTTCGCATGTCATCTTTCTTAGGCTAAGTACAAGCGTTCAGTTTTCCCGAGTTCCCGTGTTATGTCGTGTGTGTTCGAGTGATGTGGAACTAGAGTTGAACAATATTTCGAGCATGAGTTCGTATAGTGATACGAACATCCTGCTGTTTTCGTTGTTATTTTTGGCTTTGGAGTGATCCGAGAGCATTAAGTTGAGCTTGGTGTTGGGCTGAGTGCAGCTGAGCGGATACCCGTCACTGGAGAGCGAGAGTTGCCCGTCGCCGCGCCTGGTATCTCCTGCACCTCGCCGGGGCATCTCCAGCGTGGAGTACCAACCTCCCTCGCGTCACTTCTCCTTCGCCTTTGTTGTGTGTGAAATGACCTTCTTTTGAGGGCTACCGAATTGTTCTGAGCGTCCAGTAGCTGGGGAGTACTGGTGATCGTAGATAATATTAATTTTTTAGCAAACTCTCTATGCAGGTTATTCTTCCCTTCTTGTTTGCTCGATTTCGGAAGCTGTTATCGCGAGTCATCTTCATCAAAAAAGTTTGTCTGTTTTCGGTATTGAAATGAAGACTTTAGCGCCTACGCTATTGCATGCAAATTTGCGCACAATGTCGTTCTATTTCCTTATTGAGTAAAACATTGAACTTGAGTATTTGAATCAGTAACATGTTAAGGGTCGTTGCAAGCATACTAACACAGTTCTGTTTTTAACAACTTACGCCTTTTCCTGTGAGTGCGGACTAGTAAATTCGATCTAACACATCTCGAGTGGTAAGTTCTGCTTCGGCTCGTGAGTGGCCTGTTGAAGCAAGGCACCAATGTGCTGCTGAGATGCGCTGTACTAGCAGAGTTAGATTCCCCGTGTCGTGAACATGAAATTGTTTGTAGAATATTGCCGGGCGTAAATTACTTGTGCTTTTCGTTCCAATGGTTGGAGAATCCCAGGGATAAAAACTGTTCACTCTACTCTTCAATGAATGTGGCTCTTCCTTCGAAAACTTCCGTTTGGAATTTAGACGTTGTATCATAGTTCTTAAGGTTTGGAGAATTGTTAATTTAGTGCATTGTTGCAAAAAAAATGCGTTACTCCAGATCTCCTCTTGGAATTTGAAACGTCAATTAATTGCTTTGGACTTCATGAAATGGTTTGCAGTTATTAAATATCTCGAATCAGTGCGCTCACGTACTTCAATAATGCTATTTATCAAGACTTGAAAGCTATTTCCTCGTTTCCGTGCGCATTTTAGCGATTGATAACCACATTTAAAAATGATTAATTTTGCTGAAGTGTGTAGTTTCAATAGCTAATACTAATTTGTAGCGTAACTTGACTCCCCGAAATTGATTATAAATGTACATAACTCGACGCATGCTGATCACTTCATCGGCCTCAGACGTCTGTGTTGTATTTGCGGGCTCTGTGTTGCATTGGCGTGCTTGCTGCTCACGACGTGCTGCCCAGCACAGCGTTGGTGGGTGTAGCACAGCAGCTGTGTTGTCTTAACTAACATGTCTGTGGGTGTGCTCGTTGTGGAGTACTTCTTCATTTGCCTGGTAATGTTTACTTTCTACGTTAGTTTGGCTGCTCAGTAAATCGCTGAAGTTTTAATTCCTGTAGCTTTTTGCAGTGTGTCCTTCATTTGGTCCATATGATTTTTAAATGTGGGCTTCTTTTATTGTGCATAATGTGATAAATAACGAAATGTATTCATGTGGCTGCTCTGTGCACTTGGCTGTTTCTTGCCAGGTTTCACTAGGAAGCTTTCTGCTGAATTAGAAGTACTTTTGACTGCTCCGTAGGAATTTAGGTATTGGTCATCACGAACGACGTTCTATGTTGGAGGATGTATTTCCTTTCGATTCCTGTTTTTCGTTTTCGTAGTTGATAGTATTTACGATCCTAATTTTTCCAGTTTGTCGTTTAATTTTGTTTTGTTATTTTTAAATTCAAGACGTCTAATAACAGCTGATTGTTATTTGGTGCAAATATTTACTTTTAGTTTTGTCCAGTTGCTCGCTCTTCAAATACATCAAACCTAGTTCGAATACGCAGCAGTTTCACCATTTAAAAAAATAAGTATCTCTCTCATGATGTTCATCATTTGTGAAACGGTGATACGAATGGAAAAAGTAGAAGCCATAAAATAGCACTGAATGCTCATTTTTCCTTGATGGATGAAATATATTCCGGTACTTATTTCTGAACGATAATGTCTAAATTTTGGAGTCATGTCTGATACAGTGTGAGTAGTAGTAATCTGAGTAGGAGTAGCAGTGTTGCCTCACCCCGATCCTGACCTTGTGAACTGTGTGTGTAGGGTGAGCTGGAGGCGCAGCTGCTGCAAGCCAACCCCATCCTCGAGGCTTTCGGTAACGCCAAGACTGTCAAGAACGATAATTCATCCAGATTCGTGAGTACTAAAATTGATTTTGTTCATTTTCAATTTCTTGAGATGCTTTTCACAAAAGGAGGTAAATTTTGCTTAGCCAGCAACTTTAGTAGAAAGTTAAGGTTAGTCGAGTTGATTTTGTGAAGTCAATTTTGGATTTTGGAGTTGTAGTTCTCGAGAAATTTTCCTGTGTAGTTTATCAAGTAAGTTATTCTAAGCGTTTTTAGTGATAAGGTTCGAGTCTGGATTTTACAAATGAGTTCAATGCTCCCTGGGCAATGAAGTAGCATTACATTATTGAAAGCCAGTTGGAGTTCCCTTGCTTCACGTCTGAATATTTTCCACTCAACTCGCATATTTGCTGGCCCTAGCTTCATATCACGGGTTCTAATTTGGGCTCTTAGTCGTCGCGAGTCGACATTCATAGTTCTGTTTTTGAGTTTACTGTTGGTGGTAGTTTTATGTATTATATCAAAGGCAGAGCCGTTACCAATGACTAAATTGAACTTCAAGATCAAGGGACGCTACTTTTGTGTGGGGAGAAAAATCCCGTTCATCTTTCACCTCCCCCCTAATTATCCGACTAATCCGGTGCTAATTTTGACCACAGGGAAAGTTCATCCGCATCAACTTCGACAATTCCGGCTTCATCGCGGGAGCGAACATCGAAACTTACCTGCTGGAGAAGAGCAGAGCCATTCGCCAGGCCAATGATGAGCGTACATTCCATATCTTCTACCAGCTCCTCTCGGGCGCTTCGGCCGCCATGAAGAGTGCGTGTCTGCTTTATCACATTGCTATATCTCTCCTTAAGTTTACTTAAGTCGCACATTGCTATTCCTTATTGCGGAACGCGTCACTTGACTTCATTGCAGTATCATTTGCGCATGATTGTGCAGAGTTTATGTAGCCTTGCATGGATTTGTATTTTTCCTTATTGGTATATCTAGGCATTGGTTTTATTCTTTTTCGAAGTTACTGCATCCAACATTATGTTTTTATAAATTTAGTTCACTTCCAAGAAGTCTCTTGGCATACTTATCTTACCTAATCGTGCTGTGTTTGCAGAGGAATTCCTGCTCGAGGACGCCAAGAAATACAACTTCCTGACGGCGGGCAAGGTGGTGGTGCCGTCAATGGACGACGTTCAGGAGTTCCAGTCCACCGTGAACGCCATGCAGATCATGGGCATGAGTGAAGAGGACATCAGCTGTGAGTCACACTTCGTGTTATTTCTCGCTGAAATATGGTGCATTTTGATTCGATGCATCTATTTTCATGTACGGGTGTTATTTAGCGCAGGAAAAAGGGGCATTATGTACCGATGCGCTTGTGGCCCTTTTTTCATGTACTCGTATATCATGCGAAAATAAAAGGCCTCTTGTATCGATGCTCTTTAGAGTTTTTTTTCATGTACTAGTGTTATTTCTTGCGGAAATGAGGTGCATTCTGCAGATCCAACTCTAAGTGAAGTTTCTGTCAGTCTAATATCATTTCATATTGATCTCTACGAGCAAGCGTGCACCGCGTAGTGTTTGATAAGCTTGCTAATTACACGAGGTTCTTTGCAGCGGTGTTCCGTACTGTGTCGGCGTGCCTGCTGTTCGGCAACATGCAGTTCAAGCAGGAGCGCAACTCCGACCAGGCCACTCTCCCTGACAACACCGTCGCGCAGCAGGTGATGACTCTTTCTTTCAGGAGCAAAGATATCTTCGATATCTGTTCACTGTATTCAGAAACGTAAGGCTCATTTATTTTTGCGGTAGTCGCTGTGAGCAGTGATCGAAATAAAGAATTTGAAATTTTTGTTTGACTATTTATGCTCTTCATTTTGGAGCTGTTTCGATATCTTAGTTGAAGCGCTTATAGAAATATCTGCAGTTTGTGGAAGGGGATTTTTTTGGTAGAGCATGATGTTTTCTTGGGTTATATTAGGTAAGCAAAAATAAGCTGTGATCTCGATTGACTATAGTGGTGATGTTACAGTTGGCCCATTTGCTGGGAGTTAATGTGACGGACTTCGTGAGAGGCTTCCTGAAACCGCGCATCAAGGTTGGCCGTGAGACCGTCACCAAGGCTCAAAATAAGGAGCAGGTAAGTTCTCGTCACCTGCTCGAGTCCCTCGACTTTAATTTGTGCCTTTTTGGTGCGATGATACGTGTTCATTGTCTCTTGAGTTTGTTATTAGTCAAATATATCGCTAATTCTATAAGATTTCAACTGTGTTATTAACTATGCGTTTTTAGCTGTAACGGATCTACAAAATGCTGTTCAATTTGGAACAGAATTACTCGAATAGTGACAAAACTTGGGATGCATAATTTGAGGGTTGGGGTTTTGGTAACAAATATTGGTTAGACGCTTTCAGTAAGCGGAATTTGCCGTAAATTCTATGTCTTGTTGGGTTCGAAATTATGCGGAATGCACACAGCGTGTGCGTTATTTTGAAACATTGTATTGATTTATGTTCAATTTTCGCGAGGTAACTATTTTTGAGACAATAAATGATGCATTTTAGGTAGACTTGGAATTTTAATTTGTGTTTTAGCCTTTCTGTTCATTTACGCGAACTTGATAAAAACTCGTCATTGCGGCTGAATTCAAGTTTCATCAGACCTGTCGTACAATTCAGTTATGTAAATTCAATTATAATATTTGAACAACCTCAGTAGATTGCTTACTTACATTAACAGTGTACTTAGGTTGTTGATATTGAGTATGATTGGTGTTGACGCTGGCACGGTTGTGTGATGGCAGTGCGAGTTCGCGGTGGAGGCAATCGGCAAGGCGCTGTACGAGCGTCTCTTCAAGTGGATCGTGATGAGGATCAACCGCTCGCTGGACCGCACCAAGCGACAGGGCGCTTCCTTTATCGGCATCCTCGATATTGCTGGCTTCGAAATTTTCGCCATGAACAGGTACGTCACAAGAGTGTTTGTCTGTCTCGAGGGTCGTTTGTTAGAAGATCCTACGTGTACATAAGGTTCGTTTGTTGTAAGTTAACTCATTCTACGTGAAGAGATTTAAACAAAAGGTTCTTTTGTTATATTCTCCCGCTTTAAGACTTGGGTGCAATTTAAGGTTGTTCATTTTACTTCTGGAGTGCTAGAGCAAAATGGCCTTAGAATTCGTACGTTCTTTTTGGGGTTTATTCTTAATTCTTCCTTATTTTTGCGTTTTTAGTAAATCATATTGGTAGAAAACCACGGTTTTTGCGTACAATTTTTAAAACTGAATAGTTGAAGAGCTTCAGTTCATGCAGTTAACAACTTTCTATTGCTATCAGATTTCGACGACGTTTTCTTGGAAGTATACTGGAGTCATCCTGCAAACTAGTTAGAAATGAGCATTGTTAAACTTTTATGGTTGGGGGTGAGGCACAGATTCATGGTTGTTATTTACTCATTTAAATAAACGCTGAAGAGCATTAATACTTCTATAAGAAGCAACATGATCGATTGTTATATATAATACTGTCGTATTCCTATACGAATTGAACACTGTTCATCGAATTCAGAATGCCATCGGGACTTTGTATTAAATTGGTGTTTTCCTCAGCTAATGTGTGTAACGCATGTGTTTTTCAGTTTTGAGCAGCTGTGCATCAACTACACCAACGAGAAGCTGCAACAGCTGTTCAACCACACCATGTTCATCCTGGAACAGGAAGAGTACCAGCGAGAAGGCATCGAGTGGAAGTTCATTGACTTCGGTCTCGATCTCCAGCCCACCATCGACCTCATCGAAAAGGTGAGCATCCCGATCGTGTTCTGATTATTCTGTTGCGGTGAGTTGTAGAAAACATTGCCGGTCTTCGATGCGCTTTTGAGCGTGAATTTGAAGAAGCTACGTATGGTTTATTCAAGTCTTTCCCAAACATATGATTCTTGTGATAGTTGTTTAGTCTTTCGACGCTATGTTGCGTCGATAAGTATCTGTGTGTATAGAAATTACTCAATGCATGGCTTACCAATTTAGCGTTTAGACCATTATTTTGTCATTTTCGTTTATAACTGTGAGACACGAGCTACATAAAAGTATGAATAAGAGCGAGCATATTTTGCGTGCAGCCGATGGGCATCTTGGCACTTCTGGACGAGGAGTGCTTCTTCCCTCGGGCCACAGACAAGACTTTCATCGAGAAACTGAACACCTCGCACTCGATGCACCCCAAGTACTGCAAGTCCGAGTTCAGAGACAAGGCTGACTTCGCTATTGTGCACTACGCGGGGCGCGTCGACTACTCTGGACACCAGTGGCTCATGAAGAACATGGACCCCCTCAACGACCACGTCGTGCTGCTCATGCAGACCTCCAGCGACCCGTACATCGTCCAGATCTGGAAGGATGGTCAGTTGCTTACGCCCATCTATCGCGCTAACACTACGTTAAGATGTTTTTAATACTTTAGCGTAAATTAGTTAGTGTGTTTTCTTTCTGCTTAGTTGAATGTTTTTCTTTTCTCTTTCAATTGCGTGTTGCCGAAATTCATTAGCTACTATTACATAGACTTTTTGGAATGTCTACAACTGATGAACCGTGCAAGCCAGCATGCTAGTAACTTTTACCTCGTTAAGTGATAGCCTTAATATTTTTCATTCAAGTTACATTTTCAACGAGCAACAGTGTCACTAATTCGAATGACTCCACAAAACAATGAGTGATGATTTATCAATGTGTATAATAAGCGTTTATGCAATAAACTTATCAAATTTCTAAGGTACGTGAAATTTCTGAACATTCAAAATTAAAATTTGAACTTAATATGTTTAAGAATTAAAAATTACTGCCTAATGGGGCAATGGCTTACAGGTGGTCTGTATACTTGAACGAATGGTTCGACGAAACTTGAAATTCCGGCTTTTATATCGGAAAAAGATCTGGAGAAATTATACTATCAGAAGTATTCATTTTCCTTGCCTTGCATGATGAGCGTGAATGTTGAATCCGTTTCAAAAAAATTATTCTATCACAAGCATCCAGTGTTCTGGCCATGCATAATGGAGGTAGTATTAAAGCCGTATGAAAGAAATTCTACTATCCTAAGCATCCGATGTACCTGCTTTGCATATTGATGGTGAGTATTAAAGCAACATGGAAGCCGTGTTAAATCATACCTTGGTGTTGCAGCCGAGATCGTGGGTATGGCACAACAAGCGATGGGCGACAGCCAGTTCGGCACCCGGACTCGCAAGGGCATGTTCCGCACCGTGAGCCAGCTCTACAAGGAGCAGCTCACCAAGCTCATGGGCACCCTGCGCAACACCAACCCCAACTTCGTGCGTTGCATCATCCCCAACCACGAGAAGAGAGCCGGCAAGATCGATGCTGCTCTGGTTTTGGATCAACTCAGGTGAGCGTGGGGTACATGCGTGGTGTCACCGGTGTCTTGAATTCTATTCTTCGTTGCACAATGAATTTGTGCCGTGAGGTCTACAATATCAGGTGAGTCCCACGCGTACTCTTATCGGTGTATTTGTGCCTTGAGTTCTATAATATAAAATACCGCTGCCTCTTTCCTTTGACAGGCCGCATTCCTACTATTTAGTAAAAGGAAGAGGATTATCGGTGTATTTGTGCCTTGAGTTCTATAATATTACTGTCCCTTTCCTACATTGATAGGACGCATTCCTACTATTTAGTAAAAGTAAGAAGAAAATAACACAGTGTTTTTTATACTTAGAAGCACAAAGAGAATACATGCAATGTCACAATATCGACTTGTTTGAGTTACAATCAAACCTAAAAACCTTTGTTCATAGTATCGCTCGTGTATGACTACGTATTCTCTTGTCCTTATCAGATGCATTTCTCTGTCAAGTGAAGATTAGTGTTATTATTGCTCAACGTTATTGTTGACGTGCGTGCTAACAATTTCACATTGGTGAATTCTTCGTTTCCCAAACTCGTACATTTGCGTGTTTTGAATGAGACATCTGTCTTTCTTTACTAACTACATACTGTGCTATTCCTGTTTCAGGTGCAATGGTGTGCTGGAAGGTATCCGTATTTGCCGCCAAGGTTTCCCGAACCGCATCCCCTTCCAAGAGTTCAGGCAGAGGTACGAACTCCTGACACCCAACGTGATTCCCAAGGGCTTCATGGACGGTAAGAAAGCTTGCGAGATGATGATCCAGGCCATCGAGTTGGAACCGAATCTGTACCGCATTGGTCAGAGCAAAATCTTCCTGCGAGCCGGCGTACTGGCATCTCTTGAAGAAGAGCGCGACATCAAGATGACTGACTTGATTGTTCAGTTCCAAGCGTTCTGCCGCGGTATGCTGGCACGACGCAACTACCAGAAGCGTCTGCAGCAACTCAACGCTATCCGCATCATCCAGCGCAACTGCGCCGCTTACCTCAAGCTCCGCAACTGGCAGTGGTGGCGCCTCTACACTAAAGTGAAGCCTCTGCTCCAGGTCACCAAGCAGGAAGAGAAGCTCACACAGAAAGAAGATGAGCTCAAACAGATCCAAAACGATTTGGAGACTCAGAAGAAATCTGTCGAGGAAGTGCAGCGGAAGTTCAACCAAGCCCTGCAAGACAAGAATGTATTGGCCGAGCAGCTGCAGGCCGAGACGGAGCTCTGCGCTGAGGCAGAGGAGATGCGCGCCCGCCTTTTGGCTCGGAAGCAGGAGCTCGAGGAAATTCTGCATGACATGGAAACTCGTCTGGAAGAAGAAGAGGAAAGAACTACCACACTCACCACTGACAAGAAGAAGCTCCAGACTCAAATTCAGGACTTGGAAGAACAGCTGGAAGAAGAAGAGGCAGCTCGACAGAAGCTTCAACTTGAGAAAGTTCAGTGTGATGCCAAAATCAAGAAAATTGAAGAGGAGTTTGCTATCATTGATGATTCAAATCAGAAGCTGTTAAAAGAAAAGAAAATGCTGGAGGAGCGTATTGGAGACGTGTCAGGAACTTTGGTGGAAGAGGAAGAAAAAGCAAAGCATTTGATGAAACTGAAAGCTAAGCATGAATCGTCGATTGGAGAATTGGAAGAGAGAATTAAGAAGGAGCTAGACAGCAAGGCTGAGCTAGAACGTACCAAGAGAAAGCTCGAGACTGATCTGAACGATCTCAAGGAACAAATTAATGAGAAGAAGAATCACACTCACGAAGTTCAAATTCAGCTTGCCAAGCGAGAGGAAGAACTCGCTCAAGCCATGATGAGAGTTGACGAGGAAGTCGCTTCTAAATCTCAACTACAAAAGCATCTTCGTGAAGTTGAGTCTCAGCTCAACGAGCTGCAGGAGGACCTCGAGTCTGAGCGTGGTCTCAGGAGCAAGGCGGAGAAACAGAAGCGTGACCTGAACGAAGAGCTCGAAGCCTTGAAAAACGAGCTTTTGGACTCTCTTGACACTACTGCAGCCCAGCAAGAGCTGAGGACGAAACGTGAAGAGGAACTTGCAGGTCTCAAACGCTCGCTCGAAGAGGAGGTTGCTTCTCACGAGCAGGTGATAGCCGAGTTGCGCCACAAGCATGCCAACATCAGCGCTAACCTCAATCAGGAAATTGATCAGCTCAAGAAAACGAAAGCTGCTCTCGATAAGAACAAGTCGCAGCTGGAGGCCGAGAATGCCGACCTTGCCAACGACCTGAAGGCTTTGCAGAGTGCTCGCCTTGAAAGCGACAAGAAACGCAAGGCTCTCGAGAACCAGATTGCTGAGCTGCAATCCAAATCTGGTGACAATGATCGGCAACGCACCGAACTCACCGAGCGCCTCGCTAAATTGGAACAGGAGCTCAACTCTGCCACCATTCAGATGGAAGAAGCTGATTCGAAGGCCATGACCGCCGCGACTCAGCTCAAGAACCTGGAGGCTCAGCTCGCTGAATCGCAAGGTCTTCTTGAGGATGAGACTCGCAACAAGCTTGCCCTGAACACCAAACTTAGGAATATCGAGCAGGAGAAGTTGCACCTCCAAGAAGTCTTGGAAGAAGAAGAGGGAAGCAAGAGGAACCTCGAAAAACAAGTTGCAACTCTACAGGTTCGTTTTTTTTCTGTTAAGTATTAACATTGCTGTTCATTTACTGCGTATAGATTCGTTGTGACCTAACAGAAAAATTTCTCCCCATGATTTCAAGTACTAATTAATTTCACTTGGTTAATTTGGTTCAATGTTGCAGGTGCAATTGACGGAGGCGAAGAAGCGTGCTGAGGAAGAATCGAACAACTCGCAGCAGCTTGAGGAGACCAAGAAGCGTCAGAGCAAGGAGCTCGAGGAGCTGCGCGCTCGCCTGGCTGAGCTGCAAGCGCTCAACGAGAAGCTCGATAAGAGCAAGAAGAAACTGCAGGCTGAGCTCGAGGATGCACAGGTCTGTGACGTTTGTTTAGCTTTCTTTCTTTAATGATGGCTTCACTGATGGAGTAGATTCTTTAATTTTTACTGTGATTGCTTCACTCATTATTGATGGAGCAAATTTTTTAGTTCATGCTGTGAAACGTGGAGATGAGAATGGGTAACCTAAACATGCCTGGAGTGTGTGCTTGTGCAATGAGCTTGATGAAAATTTAGTAAGGTGTACAAAGTTGTAGTGCAATGGAATGTGCCCCATGAATCAATGGTTCCTGAAATGGCACCTCAACAAAGTGAGTTCTCAGTGTCCTCATCTAAACATAATTCGAAAACCAATTTTAGAGTTCGAGTGGGGAAATATCTCATATATATATATATATATGTATCAACGAATAAGCTTTTTCTACTCAATGAAAAAGTTTCGTTGAATTTTAAAATTCTTACTGCTGAAACGTAAATTCCTTTACCACTAGACTTATAAGGGCTGAGATAACTTCGCATGTTACAGATTGACAGCGATACAAACCGCGCCAAAGTTGTGGAGCTGGAGAAGAAACAGCGCAACTTCGACAAGCTCATCAATGAAGAGAAGGTCAACTACGACCGCTGCCTCCAAGAGAAGGAAACTGCAGAGCGCGAGGCTCGCGAGAAGGAGACCCGAATTTTGTCTCTCAACCGGTAAGTTCCTTTTCTGGCCCGAACAATGCGTCTTCAAAATCATGTATTCATTTTCTGCAATGTTGGAAACCTCATTAAAGTTATTTTTTTCCAACGTTGTTAAGAGTTAGCGTGTATTTTCATTGACGTAAAAGATCAATGAATGATTCATTGACTTGGCTTTGTAGAATACTCTACAGAATTAGTCTCGGCATCTTAGAAATTTGAGTGGTATAATTAAAGACGTAGGTTCATTTTTGTGCTAGTTTTGTTTAACACCTTACAGTATTTGTGCGGTTCTGCATTCTAATATACAAGCTCTTACTTTTGGCAATTGCCTACTTAACATGCATGTATTTTTATTGTGAATGAAATTCTTCTGTTTTCAGTTATTTTTTACCGTAATACTCGAGGATCCACCTCATTCCTAGCAACATAACATTCTTTAATTCATTCTTGTAGGTGATCGATTTCATGGTGTGTATTCATTATATTTTTTCTGGTTATACCTGTTTCCTCAATACTAAAATGAATCGAGTGAACCGTTCTGGATCAAGAAATTTGCATACGATGAAGGTGATCACTGCTGAGAAGTCTGCGTAGTTGAACCATTCTTTTTCTAAAGCACTGAATTTTTGCAAGGAAAATTATAACTTTAACTCCTTTCAGGTAATTTAGTATGACCTTTTTCTTCACTTTTATCTTGTTTCATAACCTTCCTTTTTACGTTACTATTTCTGTGCGCATGGGATCCTGTGTGGGAACACACCTTGTGCATAAGTTCCGCATCCTCTTGACTCCATACTGAATGGTGCTTTCATCCTTCCTCTCTCTGAACATCGAACGGAGGCTAAAACTAATTTTAATCACTCAATTAGCATGTAATAAATACAACTGTTTTTAACGTACTTAGATTCCGCCTTGTCTCAACTCCATACCAAATGGTGCTTGGTAGGGGAGGCTAAAACTAACTGATATCAATCAATCAGTATGCAATAAAGATGACTGTAAACATGTGTCCAGCACGGTGGACGAGCTCCAGGAGCGCCTGGAGGAGGTGGACATGTCGCGCAAGAGGCTGCAAGTCGAGCTCGACGACCTCGTGTCGACGCGAGGTACTGCCGACAAGAACGTGCATGAGCTTGAGAAAGCTAAGCGATCTCTTGAGTCGCAGCTAGCCGAACAGAAAACTCAGGTGTGTACCTGTCTACTTCGTTATTATCCATGTTACGTTACGAATGGTGTACTGTGTCCTCACGTCAAATGTTTGAAATACATTCACCCATACGGATTCATTTCGCCACAAAGATTTGATTTTTTGAGTTGAATTGATGTATATTTTCCTTTTTCAAAATCAAATTGGCCCAGATTTACCCTTGAGCGATCTTGAAGAATTTCCGATGCTATTTAATTTTGGTAACTTCGAAGTTCTACAAGAATGCTAGTTGTAAATTCTAGCGGCTGCGAATTTGGGCATTATATTTGAGATGAACATTTAAAATTTTTTCCAAAAACGTAGGAACTCCAGCTAATACTTTCTATTTTGTATGGTTGTTGTCAGTTTCGTGAATTTATGAAACAAATCAAAAAAGGAACTGATCAGCAGCTGTATTTCTCCTGCTCAAGTTTGACAGATTTATTTGGAAGGATGAGCTTCATCGTATATTTTATTTACAATAGTTCACTGATTTAAGAAAATTTTGTCCCTTTTTCCAATTATATACGAAACCAAAATTTATCAATATATATGAAACTCCTAATTTTAACAGAAAAAATGCATTGTTTCAATCACGTCAACACGATATCTGAATGAGAAATTAATCGTATCGTACATCAATAAAAAATTGCATCCATCAACTAAAACTGTTAACTTTTATCTTTGTGTCCTTTGATTACTCTTTAAGCTGTCACGTTGAATGAGCTTGCTTACTTCCGTTGATGTGTCCAGATCGAGGAACTGGAAGACGAGCTGCAGCTCACCGAGGACGCCAAGCTGCGTCTCGAGGTAAACATGCAGGCGATGAAGGCTCAGTTCGAGCGCGACTTGACTGCCCGCGAGGAGCAGGGCGAGGAGAAGAGACGAGCTCTCATCAAACAGCTCCGCGAGCTGGAGGTCGAGCTTGAGGAAGAACGCAAGCAGCGCACCATGGCTGTCACAGGCCGGAAGAAACTCGAGGGCGACCTCAAGGACTTGGAGGCGCAGCTGGAGATGAGCAGCAAGGTGAAGGAAGACGCTCTCAAGCAGGTCAAGCGCGTGGGAAGTCAACTCAAGGAGTTCCAGCGAGAAGCGGACGAAGCCCGCGCCTCGCGTGAAGAGCTCTCTTCTCAGTACAAGGAGCTCGAGAGGAAGCTCAAGGCCATGGAGGCTGAGCTCATTCAGTATCAGGAGGACCTCGCCAGCGCTGAGAGAGCCAAAAAGGTACGAGCCGTTCTCTGGCGTACTTGCTTGCAGAAGTTTATAGGAATGATAGCCTAGAGTTGAGGTAGGCATGTGTTGCGTTTCAACAGTAGATTCGCTACTGCTTCGCTTGGAAGTTTCGTCATACTATTCAATTGTTCTGTTTTTCTCTGAACTTGCTCTTAGATATTTAACTTCTTATTTTACGTGTTTTGGGTTCATTTCTTTCTCGTCCTAATCCACAATGAAGCCACATTACGTGCAGTAAATCTGATGCGTAGAGTGCGTTGGGTGTTAATGCAGGAAGTTTGAAGAGCAGAAATTGATCCTTCTATTCCTATTATACACTTGAAACAGGAAGAGATCGTTCCGTATGAAGACTACCAATATTAACATATGAAAGCCAAGCTCTCGCCTAAAACGCGAATATATTTTGCAAGTGTGAAAGAGATAACAGTATGGAAGGAGAGCATTGCGAGTGGAGATGTTTTGGAAGTTTGTCGAGAATGCGTGCATTGAGCCAGTTCAAAATAATGAGGCCAGAAATTAACTTCGCAAAAAAATGGGTGTGTAATTTAGTTCATCTCTGAGACGGTCAACTACCGATCAAGTAGGAAGAGGTATGGTTTTGATACATACGAAGAAACGGATTGTATAATGCCCGAGCGGCTACGAGTATAATCTGAGTTCTCACTAACCAGTGTGAACATATGACCTGGAAGTGTACCTATGAAGAAGTGGACTATTATTTCATTTGGATATAAGAGTATAGATTTAATTTTTGTTTGATATGTAATGATTTGAAAATGCATTTTTACTTATTATAGACAAGAAAAAAGACAGAATATAAAAATATTGACATAGTTGTTAAATTCATAGATTGTAGAAAAATGCATTTCTCTGAATTTACGGCCAAAAGATTATAAGAATGTAGACATAGTTGTTTGTTCGATTTCTAAGGTGTTGAATATGCATTTTACAGAACGCTGAGGGTGAGCGCGATGAGATTCAGGAAGAGCTCAACCAGTACACGAGCAAGATGACTCTCGGCGCTGATGAGAAGAAGAGACTCGAAGCCAGGATTGCCGGACTGGAAGAGGAACTCGAGGACGAGCAAAGCAACGTTGCTGTGAGTTGGTTTTCTTCTACTGAAGGAAATGAGTTCCTGCAACCAGGCGGTGTCTATTTTTTAATAAATAATGGTCAATATAAATCGTGCTATTACTTATATTAGAGATAAATTGCTTGGCTTGAAACGAAAGTAGGACGACTTTAAATGTTAAAAATTGAAAATTTTTCTTTTACTGAAGGAACGGAGTTCCTGCCACTAGGTGGTAGCATTTCCTAAAAATGTTTCTTCAAATCTATGTTGTGTTGTCGTTTTCGTGATAGAACGCATGCTTTGAAAGAAAAGTGGAACGAACTAAAATTAAAAAATCGAAAGTTAATTTCTTCTACTGAAAGAACTCAGTTCTTGCCACAAGGCAAATTTTTTTTATAAATTGTTGTATTCATGGGAGTAGTTTTGTCATATTCGAGATGGAACACTTGCCCTGAAGGGAAGGTAGAATGACTTTCCCAGATTCAGAAATTGACAGAAACGATTGTTCATGCATCCCTGCGTCATCATTCTTGAATAACGATGGATCTCATATGTAATAGCACATCAATTTTGCATGAGCCATTTCAATTTTAATCAGCAAATTTCTGTTGCACATCAGGAAATGGCGGACCGCATGCGCAAGATTCAGCTGAGCAACGAACAGCTGCAGACTGACTTGAACTCTGAGAAGTCGTCCGTTGTCAAGATGGAGGGCCACCGCTCCATGCTCGAGCGCCAGAACAAAGAACTCAAGTCTAAACTGGCAGAACTCGAGGGCGAGATCAGAAGCAAGACCAAGTCCACGATTGCTGCTCTCGAATCGAAGGTGTGTATACTGCCTAACTCGTTTCATTACCGTTTATTCTACTGATTAAGGAATGAAAAATGTCTTTAGAATTTACTTAGTTGAGTACTTTAACTTGGACGCACATGAAGATCAATTATGGGTTATTAGAGAATATCTGAATTTGTCTTTTAAAATTAAATCCTGTGACTGTAGCCTTGTACGGAGGTTTGAGTAATTTCGTCTCGCTCCTTAGCACTACTTGAAAAATGTGTGAATGAGAGGCTATAATATTCCTTTAGCATTTAATGTATGGCTCTGCTTGATGGAAAGGCATAGCGACGACATAGATGATTTTACACTCATAAATCGCATTTGTTGCTCCTGCTAATGCAGGATGATTAAAATGGGTCTTCCTATTCAAATCCAACCATCAACTGCATTTCATGTACAGTGATTTGTTAGTCTTAGTGAGAATTGAGAATGGGTAGTTTACTCGATGAACTAATTTTGGCGTTGTTGCAGATGAGCAACTTGGAGGAGCAGCTTGAGGTGGAGTCGCGTGAGCGCCTCGCACAAGCCAAGGCCAACCGCAAACTTGAGAAGAAACTCAAGGAGCTGCTCATGCAAGTGGAAGATGAGCGGCGACATGCTGACCAATACAAGGAGCAGCTGGATAAGGTGACTTATGCGTTCTTCAGATCTTTGTTCTTGACAGATCGTGTGAGGTTGGAAAAGACATGCTTTCCTAGGGGAACTTTTGGAGAATTTTTCTCGAAAGAAAAAATATATTTAACAAAAATTAAAACTCCTGAATTGATGCCCTTGGCCTTTATTTGGTGCACTTTCATGGGGGAGAAGCTAGGATGCGCTAGTACAGTAAGTAAATTCTCAAAATTCGTGCAATCGGTTAAATTTTCAATTCAAAAAGCCCTTTCCAATTCAAAAAGTATTGATGATTCTTCCGCGGATTCATTTATTATAATGTAATCTACAGCACCGGCTTAGTGCCTGTCAGTTTACTGCTTCAAGTTACTCAAGAAAAGACTTAGCAGCATTGTGTGCGAGTAACTGACGTTTTAGAATTATTGACACTTTTCGTGGAGATTAGTTATTTTAACACTGTCGTTTTTGGGTTGGTGAATCGGTTCCAGTTCGATGCTTTTCTACGAAAGAATATTCGTCAACCCTCTTGTACTATACGACTCGCTGATATTTCTCCTGCAAGATTTCAGACAAAATTAATTTAATCTAAGGTGAGTGAAATGTGCGCCATTTCACTCATAATAGTAGATGTAAAAGCTCACCGAATGTCAGTTTTTCAATAGCTTTGATTTCATTTTAAACTCATTGAGCCGTAATGAATCACTGAATGGCCGAACTTCAGAGTAGCAGCTTAGGGATGATCACTTTACTCTTCGTATGCTTTTGAAAAACATGACATAACTTTGAAATTCAAGCCGAACGAAAGCATTTTATCGTGAACTAGGGTAAACGAAATGTAGCACTAGTTTCTTGCTTCCACTGAAGAAGGTTACGATTTCTTTATATTTTTGTTCGGAAGTTTATATTTTTCTCATATGTTGAAATGTAGTGAGTACTGTAACAGTGCTGTCGATATATTACACGTGAATTTCCTAGTTATTTCAGGTGTCGAATTTCGTTAACAGCAGAATTCCTCTTCACATTTCCAAATAGGTGGATTTGGAGATTATTCGTAAATTTCCGGTAATATTCATCGGCTTGTTGCTCTCGTGAAATACTTATTGAGTAGCGTTTGTTGATTATTTTGAAATTTGGTACGCAGTCGAACTCGCGCGTGAAGCAGCTCAAGCGTCAGATGGAAGAGACTGAAGACGAGCTGAGCAAAGAAAAGATGCAGCGTCGCAAGGCCCAAAGGGAAGTTGAGGATATGATGGAGGCCCAGGAAAGTCAGAATCGCGAGATTTCTTCTCTCAAGACCAAGCTGAGGTAAGACTTCAACTTTTATGCTTTTTTGCGGAGAAACTTGTAGTTGTACACAGTCTACTAGGTTTCTACTAACATTCACTCGTATTATAACTGGGAAAATTTAGCATTGGCGTGTCTGCTATCCACTCTTTATTCATGATGCAACTAATTACGATTAATGAACTTCTTTCAGTACTTGCATTTTGCTTCGACGACTCGGCAAACTAAAATTTTCACTCTGCAGTCTCTGACAGTTGGTTTAGGGTGTCACTCTGAACATTAGTGGTATCGGATTAGGATGTCTGGCTTTTATGTTACTTCCTAGGTGGCGGCATTAATGTACTCACTCAAGTCTAGAAATATGAATAGCTGTTGTCTTGAGTACGCAATGATAAAATAATTTTTTTTAACTGCCCACGGTTTACAGTTCATTTCTGTGAAATTTTGAGGTTTGTCTTGTCAAATTAACGATTCTAAATGTACGGTTGTGATGTTCTTCATTGCATGTAATATTTTAATCCCATTGTAACATAATCATTTCATTCTCTCATAAAATATATGTATTCAATAACATTTTACATGTACTCATCGTTCATCAATAAAATGCATTGCGAGATGTGGCTTGTTGTGTTGTGTAGTTTATTGTATGTTTTTCATTCCGGGAACTTTCGATAACTTGAGGTTCGTTGTATTCGTAGTGCTAGAATTGAAGCAACATAAAAATCGCTTCAGGATTTCTCTGATTTCTTCAATAGCATGCGTGTTTTTCGTGGACGGGTAGTGTAACGATACCGTAATTACGAGTAAGATCTAACTAAGATTGTGGACTAGACTCGTATTGCCAATCACCCACCCACAGAAACAGTAAGTTCAATAAATACACGACCACATCGGTGAGTCGTGTACTGAAGGCTGCTGGCGCTGGCGACAGCTCGGACACCAGCGATGGTGAAGAAGTGACAGAAGGGTCTGCCCCTAAGGAGGCCGCGTCTGAAGATCCACCAAATCCTGCCTCCAACAGTGCCCCCGACAGTAACCATCAGTGACGCCTCCATCTTGGTAATCCTGACCGACCTCGCCATACCATAATTGCGCACTGTGTGGACTTTGCTACTGCTCCGTCTGTGTAGGGATGTTCAGTGTTCTTTGCTTGATCTATTTGTTATTGTGGTACGTTGAAAATCAATTGTTTCAGCTTGTTCGTTGTAGTGTCAAGTGATTCAAATTGTTCTTGATAACTCTCGTTAGTTGTATCATCGCTTGGGTGAAATTCATTCGTTTCGGCTTTGCTCTCAGCCTTTGCATCGTCCTTTATTCAACTTCCATTGCTGTGATTCATTTTCAGTATTTGTAGCATTGATTCATCATTCTCACCTTTCATTTTCATCATCACACTTTCCAAACGCTACACTCCCATCTTTTTTTTTTTTCTTTTTTTTACCGGCCGTCGTAATATTTTGTGCGTTCGTCTTTTATTTCGCAGCCAAGCAGAGGCTGAGAAGTTGCTCACTCAGTTGAGCCGACGGACCAACAGAGGTCTTGCGAAGCTCACTCGCAACACTTCCGCGTCAAATATTTTAGATTCAGAGCCTGCAGACACGACGTCTGTGTCGGACACTTCCGAGGAAACAGGGTCCTCTCAGCTACAGTAGCGGTACTCGTGTGCCTTTATATTGCATTTCGTAGCTATATTTTTGGGAGAATGCCTCTCGAATGAGTTTTTATTAACACTGAAGACCAGGACTCTGGTTATTGTGATTGTCTGCTAGCAATAGAACATGCATCAACTACTCGAGTGTGATTTCCATTAACATACAACAAGCAAGGAATTTGGACCCTTGTCTTTTTTTATCAACTACATCGGTTCTAAGAAATAAAGATCTAAAGTCGTGCTAACGTGCTCAGGCGTGGGGATTTTTTTTACGTTTTGCAGGAAGACATTTCTTATTTCGATTATAATGTTTGCGAATAATGTGAAATTGGGCATGGTCAAGCTTATTTTATTAGCTTGACGACAAGTATTATTTACCGCGGTTCTTTTCAATGCTTCAATATCCGATTATCTTTCCAGGAGATATGCCATGATAATTGTGAGATTGTTCTGTAGCGCATTCTTTAATTTTTTAATTAACATTGTACTTCTAGTAGCAGCATCATTTGCACTAATGACGCCGACACAAGTAACTGCGAATTTATTTTTTCGCAATGGATTGCAACATTAAGTGTATTTTTGACAGCTATCAAGAACAAACAAGTCCAGTATGCCTTGTGATATATCGTATTTAGAGACGAATATGGTCATGCAAAATTGCATTTCATTTTTCATTAATTCTGATACAAATTTCTTCAGCGGCGAAATGGAAGTAAGTTGCTGGCAGAGAAGGAAGGAGTTCAAGTTTCAGAGTTGCAATTAGAAAAAGCAAATTCGGTGTTTTCTTTTGATCAATAAAAATTTAAAAACTTTTACGTAGGGTACACTATTTCATCGGTGAAGTATTTTTTCTCGATGAAAAAGCCTTTGCCTTTGTTATGTAAATCATGACATCCGAATATTTAGAGACGAGTATGTTCCGTTGTTGAAAAATTGTGCTCTTCTTGTCTATAATTATTGCTCTTGACCCAAAAAATCAAAATCACTATACCTGCAAATTTAGTTAAAAGCAATTCTATGAATCAGGATGGGATGCAATAAACCGTTGCATATCAATAATTTGCGAGTGTGCCAATTCATTTACTAGATTAATGTTCGCAGACCCTTAAATATCTCCAAGAAGATGGCTGAAACAAGCTCGCTATTGAGAAAACTTCTAACAGCGACTCTTCGGTTCATTATATAAACACTTATCTCTCGTTAAGTTCCTAAGTGCCTCGAATTTTTCATTTTTAGTCCAAGCCCTGCAGCTCGCGGTAGGGCTTGTGCTATTAGATATGTACTTTTTATTGTTTCACATGATTTAAATGTTCTGTTTTTCCCCTACGTTGTGGTGAGCTCAACTTGATTTATATTCTTGATATCGTATTCCTAACTGTCGGTTGTTTTTCACAGTCGATGCTCGAGGAAGTGTCCATCGTTAGTACCGTTAAGTTTTCATGCATGCTAACAAAAAACGTAGCTTAGAAAACATGATTGTTGTGCTTCTGTGTCTGTGCTTATGTGTCTCCTCTAACATTTTTTCTTTTAATATTCTACTATATGCAGTGACACCTGCTTTATTGCATCAACATATTTACCATACTCTTGCGGTATGGCTTTCTGACCTCTCTCAACTACGAGTTATACTTCTGTCTAATGTTTTTGGAATTTAACGAAGAGCCACGAATTTCCCTACAACGTTTATGGCCTGAAGGTTCTTTTGCACTTAAGTTTATAGTCTGCCTATTATTTGTTTTTTTACGTCTTTATAAATGTGTGGAGATTTTTGTACTTGTGACCTATTTTGTCCTCTTTGTAGGCAATAAGTTTTTTTTTTTTAGTGTTATCGTTTTCACAGGATATTTTACGTATTAAGTTTTCAATTTATCTAGCTACTCTTTGTTTGAAATCGCGCTTGATTACATTTATGTTTTTTAACGTTATTTCAGCATGCGGTTTTCGTAAAGTAGTCTTTTTCACTGAACATATTGTAGAATAGCGCGTTCAAGTTGTTCGTATGAATGTGTGATACACTTTCGCTTCACTCGTTGTTACTTCAAGTGAAAAAAATTTCATTTTCTTCAATATATTGAAGCTGCTTCGCTCGTCAGACCCAATTTATTTATTGCAAATGTATCTCGATTATTTTTTTTTTT
>JACJUY010002103.1:107226-117283 GCA_014220935.1 Platorchestia sp. MABIK
TTTTTTTTTGTAGTGATCTAGTTGAATTGAAGTCTACTACTGCTGACAAAGAAATATTAAATATGTTCACGTAGTAGAAAACAACTAGAGCACAATCACAGTCATTAAAATACTTCAATTTAGGAACAAAATGTTTTTATAAATATTTCTGTAACCTCAATGTTTTGAAGTACTGTCGTTGTTTCTGATCAGGATAATTATTCACACCCAGAATATTTAGACTAAAATATTTAGAGCTGAAGAATATTTTGTTTTCATAAATATCTCAGTAACTTCAATGTTCTTGAAATATCGTAGCTATTTTGATTTTTGTTCGATGTGGCTGAACTAAATGCATGGTGTGGCAACAGGAGAGGCGGTGGAGGGCTGAGCTCGCGACTTGATTTCCTGGGAGTGAAGCGCGGCAGCATCGCAACTGCGAGCGACGACTCCCAGAATGCTGACGACTCCGTCGACCTGGAAGAGGAAGCCACTAAATGATGCGTTCTCGCTCTTCAAGTGTCGTACGTCCTTATTGTCAGCTGATACATGCCCATTTTAGAGGCCTTTCATTCAACTTTTCTATTCAGGTTGCTTCAATGTAGTTCTTCAGGAAGGGTATGACAGCGTACTTTCAGTTCGTAAAAATATAATAACTTAATATGCTACCCAAAATTTTATTATTAAAAGTACAGATTTTTGTGAGTTAACGGTTTTTGTTTTATCACACGAGTTTAAAGAGATATGAAGCCTTGCATGATTTTATTGCAATAAATGAGAATGTTCCTTAAACTTGTCCCAAGTTTGTTGAAGCTCTAGACTGTTAAGAGTTGTTCTTCCAACTCGCGCCGCACAGTGTGCAAGTTGCCCTGCGGTTGCGTGAATGCCACAGAGAATATTTTTATACTGATCTTACTTGGTGTACTGTCTTATCCCTTTATTGATCCCTTCCTAATCTCTGCTCACAATTGAATACCTGGCACTTTATATTTTTGTAGGTGCAACCATTGTAAGAATATTTTTCACATACCGTGCTACCAACTTTAACTCTTGAGAGAGTTGCCATATCGTAGAAGTGACCATTGGCGAATTTTCGCGTTCGATCATTTCACAAAATGCTTAACATTCCATGGGAAGGAAATTAAATCTTCGTACTTAACCTGCTCCCCATGATCTTCCTTGTAATTTGTAGTACGTGTCATTTCTCTGTTAAGGAGCATGCACAATCCATGATTAGCTTGCGTAGTTGAAATATGAGCGTCTTGAGCGCTTGTTTTTTGCTGAGCTTTATATCGTCTCCGCTCATTTTCAGCCTTAAGGAAATATGATTCGAGTTTTATTAATTCGCTATAATATTTTAAATTGATGAATGAATAATATTCAGAGCGTTCGCCTGGCTAGCGCACGCTTGCGCCGGCGCTGTATTTGTGAGTCATGGAGTTCCGTAAAATTATTCTTTATATTTGTATCAGATAGATTCATTTATCGGCGATGTTATTTTAAGTTTTATTTTTTAGTTTTTGTGTTATGTATTTACACTCACTTGTACTATATATACGAACACATTTACTAAGTTTAATTATACGTTCATATTTGGTGAGAAAATCGTACAGTTTTATTAACATCGCAAGTTCATTTAAAAAAATTATCCGAAAATTTTCCGTAAGTAAGGTAAAGCTTAAATTTAGTACATAAGTAGTTAGTAAGATGATTGATTGAGGTGCTTCTATGTAACTGCTCTTTGCAAAGTGCCCGAGAACTTTGTTCTCAACTTTTTCGATATCATTTAGTACTGAAAATTGTCATGGGCTCAGAGGGAAGCAAATTGGCCACAATTAGTGTGCGTATTTAATGTTGTTAATATTTAAATGAGAATATATTTATTTACAGTAAGGCTTTTGTAGTTGTGGGATACTCAAATTTAGAAAACGATTTCCAGGGTTTTGTGAGACCAACTTGCTACCATGTGCATTTGGAAATGACTATTCCGCATCTTTCAATAAATGCCCTGACAAAAGTTGATTTATTTTCCTAAGGTTTGTCTTGGTATTCTGCAAACGAAACTCAAACAGCGGTAATATTAGGACTGGATTCACTTCAGCGAAATTGTCGATCTACATGTGTGTGTGTGTATATATATATATATACACACGTAAATAGATTTGAAAAAAAATCCCGTTTGATAAAAATGTGAAATATTTGCTGATTTGAAACTTAAATTGAATTAAGAATTAAAAAACGATATTTTCAAGTTCTTTAGACTCGTTCTTGAAAAACCTCGAATTTCAATTTGGGGATTTGGACTATTTGCTACAAAAATTTGAAATTTTGAACGATTATTATAAGGATTTCTGGTCAAATAATTAGTTTTTCCAGATTTACCAGCAAGAATTGAAGTTATCAATAAGTTTCAGCGCTTTCAGAAACATTGAGTGAAAAAGTGAAAAAATATCTTAAGGGGATGCCCTTACGTTTTTGACCAAAAGAAAGTGCAATAAAAATGTGGGGAATTTCGATTTCTTTCTTGAAACGGCTTGAAAATTAGAAAATGTGATTTTAGAATTAATCTCACACAGATTTGCCCTAGGAAAACCTCAAAATTCAACTTGCAGATGTGAACAATTTCCCAAAAGAATTTCGCAACAATTTTATGAGATTCTTTTGTAAGAATTTCTCGCTAAACAATTTGTTCTTCCTGATGTCAACAGAATGTTGGACTTGTCGAAAAGTTTTACAGCTTTTGGAGACATTGAATGCAAAGCTGAAAAATTAATGTAAGCCCCTTCCGTTTTTTAATAAAATTTTGCAATATAAAAATGTTAGAAATTTGCTAATTTCCAACTGAAATTGACAGATTTTAAACGTTCTTAGGTTGTTCTCTAGCTGGTTCGCCCTTCGAAAAACTCGAAGTTAAACTCGCGGGTTTTGACCTCTTCTGAAAACAATTTCATAAAGAAAATAATTACACATATATACATAAATACACATGGTGGTTCAGGACAAGATGCCCAATATTGCACGCCAAGTATAAAATTGCCGAATAAACACTTTTCTTCTATGAAAGTTCCCCCCAAAAATTTCGGGTTTTTGAGATATTAGCCGTTTATTGTTTTAAAGGAATTCAATCTTCATATCTTGATAAGGTGGTTCGCAATTTCAGTTTTCTCGTTGAGGGAAAATTCTAGCTTTTGGTTTACATATCTGCCTCTGTTTACAAATTGAATTTTTTTTAAATATTTTCTAGCATTTGAGAATTACCTCTTGCACTTGAAAAAATCCAAAATTCGTTGGCGATTTGAAACCATTAGCTCATAAGCATTACTTCAATTTTAAGCCACACAAAATATTTTCATTTGTACATAAAAAATGACATCCCTCCTGAAATTACTAGCCACTAACGAACAAGTGGTAATTTACAAATCTGATAAAGGTTAAGAGGTAGAGTTAATTGGTCGCAAAAAAACACATTAAAAATGCATGGTGAATTTAATATCTGATTACTCTCAATACGTTGAGATTACAGAGACAATTGATAAAATAATATTGAGGGTTGAAGAAAGAATAAATAATTTTTCACGTGGGCTAAAAGAGTTAAACTCACCATTAAAAAAATTTATCTACCTTGCACGTGTCAGGTTCTTCACCTGCGGCGTGTATGGCCTACCGAAAATACACAAGCCCGATTTTTCTTCAATATTTCAATTTAGGCCGATTGTAGCATCTTACAACAGTCCGAGTTATACGTTAAGTAAACTTCTTGTACCAGTCCTCAATAATTGAACTTCGAACCTGTACACAGTTGACAATGCTTCCAAATTTAGAGGAAATTGTAAATTAGTGCGACGTGACCCACCGGTAGTCATAGCGGGGATTTTCATAATGCTGCTGATCGACCAGCAGTCACTGACTCAATTTTTATGAATACTCAATGAAAACTTACTAAAGGCACGATCTATTTAATGTTCGTTATATTCAAAATAAATCTCTACAAATAACTCTAATTTGAGTTGGATATTGAACTTCAGTTTAACCCGACGCACTCAACGTGTTAAATACACTCGGCTGTCATCACAAAGGATACAGTAAACCCACCGTATTTGCCCGTAGATAGTTTTTCAGCTTCAGAGAAGCATCCCTACGAAACAACAATCAACGAGCGGAGCAGTGAAGATCCAAAATCGTATTTACTCGTACAACGCAGAAACAGCTTTTGCATCCGTTGCGGCATCTGTATTTTGAATGGTAAAAAATATATGCGTTAGAAACAACTGCATAGCAATTTAACAATGAACGGTATTTTTAAAATAATTAAAACTAATTTCTAGATCAAAAATAAAACAGTAATCATACTTTCCACCAAGCAAATCGCATTTAAACACACTACGTAATCACTGCCAGAAGGGCAAAAACATAGTATTTATGAACTTTGAAATACGTGTAAAACGGTTTTAGATACATCAAAAATCAACAAAACGATCACATTCTGCAAGGTTATGCACAAGGTTATTTTCCCAAGAAATGGAAATGAAATTGAATTCAGCATTTATTCTTGCGACCCTCGACTTTTATGGAGAATTTATTTTATTGAAGAATTTATCTAAGTTTTAAAACGGTTATTTCCCAACAATTCAAACGGGTACAGAAATTAACAATTTGAACGAGTATTTTCAGAATATTGAGTATACTAGTGTTTACGACCCATCAAAAATGATGAGATTCATTATTTTCCTTGAATAAGTTTTTCAGATGTGGATGACAAACAAATATATTCATCCTATTAGAACCCGCGATCAAAATAATCTTGTACTTGCACACTGGTGAAACTCGTATCAGATACGGTCATTAAGCATCCTTATGAGCGTGACTGAGAGACGGAAGAAGCAGACACCAAACAAATATATAAATAAACACACCAAGGGTACTATTAGGTAAGATTATTATTGAGTCCAGCGCTCTAGAGTATAATTTCCGACTAACAAATTTAAAAAAAAGCATCTGCATACGAAGGTCAAGACATCTTGTGAGATAGACAAGTAATTTTTGCCTCAGTTCGTTAAACTCAGATGCTTGATATACTGCAATGCATGTTGCAGTTCAGCAATATTTGTCCACGGGTGAGAAGGTACTGTGCGGAAATACCTTCAATAGCATTGATATTCTCTGTAAGACGCTTGGTTGGCTCGAAATCGTGCTTGTACCTGAACGAAACAATGACGTACGAGTATGGAGTAAAGAGAAAAGTTAACAAATAGAAATGTAAATAATATTGGCTACACCATAACAGAAAATCAAAAGAATGTCATCACAAAAACAGTCAACTTAGCTTGAAAACATGTCTTCATGCCCGTGCTGTCACGACTATTTTTAATCTTGTACTTACAGTCTATACTATTCTTGTAAACAAAATTCGAAAGTAAGAGTAAAAATATGAGGCAAGCCGGTAGGAACATTAAAGAGTCCGTTAGAAGCCTCGTCATTGAATACAAACTAATTTGGCTTTGTAAATGATAACTATAATAGCTAAACTAAAAGTACAAATTCATGGATAAAACTCACAATTTTCGTACGCTATCATCGACTTGTTCACTTCGAGAAACTACTCAGCTATCTAATGATGCTAAATCCCAAAACAAAACCTCTACAAATTTCTTTTCGAGAGAACTTGCAAAGCTCGTGAACTCCAGAAGAGCAGGTCAGCAAACCACGTAATCCGGATCGCCATACCGGAGCAAACGGATCGCGATCAAGGCGCTCTATTGAAACTGTCCTCAAATGTCGAGAAGTTCTTACATGACAGATCAGAGAAGCGATTCAGTTCTCTAGTGGGCCACTTCACGAAAGGCTGGCCAAGTCATAGCTCCAAGTGCGGTGTTACCGACGAAATTCACTAAAATGAACTTTTATAGTAACCACCTAGTTTCGGCAATTCGGCTTATGACTCTTCTCATGGTAAGCATAACACGCGTTAAAAGACGAAGAAAATTGTTTTTCATCTTTACTAAAACACTCACTACAAAATTCGACATCACTGTCTATTTATGAAAAGCAACGTTTCGATGTGCGCACAGCATCATCAGGCTGAAAAATACAAAGCAAATTTTACAGTCACAATACTAAGAAATGTAAATCAAATGCAAAAACAGAACCAGATGATATAAAAAACTAACACAGATCACATTGCAAGATGACTAGAGGTAAACAATTTATACCATAGGAATACTGAACAGTCGATGACTAGCCATTATTGAGCAACAACTACATGTTCACAGCACCAGAGGCATAAAAGACTGTTTTAGTATAGATGATAAACAATTTTCCTCCTCTTTTAACGTGTGAAGAACTGGAAAAATTTCGTAAGGTTGAGAAATTATAAAAGGTAAGCATGACACATTAAACTGGAGTTGATTCATGGTATATTGGAAATCTATCATTGGAGGCCGTTTTTTATGTTGAAATATTTTCAGACTAGATTATTAGTTAGTTTAAGCCTCCTTATCCAACAACAAATGAGATCCAAAGAGAGGAAGGAAGAAGGCACCATTTAGTATGGAGTTAAAGGAACGTGGAATCTATGCAGAAAGGGCAGAGAAACAATAAGATAAGAAAGAAGTTCATGAAACAAGTTCAAAGCTGAAGAAGAAAGTAGTAGGTGTTGGAAAAACAGGACAGCAGTGGACTGAAAAAAAGTTGGTCCGTAACAAAACAAAAACCTATGTTATTTTAACAAAAAGAAAGCCCACCTAACCTTTAGCTCGGGCCCTCACATTGTCCCCCTGGGAGCGCTTATTCCCATAGATACTATAGTTGTATCCCCCTGAGGGGTGAAATATTTTTAAATGAAGTTCACAGCTCCTATTATGAGATTGTAAACATTAGTAATGAATCACGGATAACCACTGAGAACGAGGATGGAGCATACAGTTGATAAACATATTCATCCCGATATTTTTTTATAAAGATGTTTAGACCATTCCATGCGCTTTTAGTGCAACGATTTGCAAATTTTGTACACAAGATTGGCAAGAACAAACTGTTTACAACCACAGGGTTAGCATAACTGCACCGAAGATTGTCAGCCATTTAAAGACAACGGAGATATTCTATTCAACAGCTCCACCTTAAATGCACCCGAGACACCAACGAACAATGACAATGCTTCGTATGAGTTCCCTATTGCTCTTGCGGAAATTTATTCATTTTTTTACTATTGTACACGGCCCGCCAAAAGTGACGGAATTCGATATTTTCTTCAACTCAATCTTGCAGATGTGGATGACAAACAAATGTATCCATCTTAATAGTACCCGCGATTAAAATTTTGTCATACTTGAGCACTGGTGAAACTTGTTTTACAGATACGGTCATTAAGCATCCTTAATAGCGTGGAGCAAGGAACAACTGGCAGCTGGAAAATTTATTTAAACAAAAGGATGCTTCACTCCAATCAATCAAGCCTGATACATATCATCTTGTACACTGGTTGTTCAAATGCCTCGTAACTAACACCAGGACGGTTACCCCTAGTTAAACCAGTACCCATTTCCGACACCAGGGAATTATGTCTGAGTTCTCCCTTTACCGAACGGGGAGAAATCACCGCGCAGCGCCGGGATTCGAACTGCCGACACCTTCACGGAAGGGCGCATTCTTAACCACTCGGCCACGGCGACAATGTTCAAGTAGTACCAGGAGAGCGCCAAATTCAGGAGTTATGGGAGGCTCAACTCGGTACGCAGGCTCTTTAACACGTTACTTGCGAGACCACCCATCGATGAGTCGTTTGAAAATTTGTTAAATTTTTTTGAAATAAATGGTATTATATATGCCCTGTAAATGTTTGGTATTTGTAAAATTGCTAACAACTTTTGACTTTAAATGGGAGTTGAACATTGAACTTCAGTTTAACCCATCGCAGTCAACCTGTTAAGAATATTTAGTTTCAGGCGCTGGAACTGGTGACACAGGCATCACCGCGCCACTCCCCGCCTCGCGACTACACCGTAGACTGGCCCATCAAGTCCTACCGCTCTGGCACCAAGCTTTTTGATCCCAGAGCTTACTACGCGTCTCTCTCTCAAGTTACCAAACGAACAGGTCAGAATTATTTTTATTATCGGAATTGTTTGAACGTTCAATTGTTTTGAACCACCATTGAACGGGTCAGAAATATTATTATTGTTACTATTATTGTTTAACCACCGTTGAACAGATCAGAAATATTATTTTTATCATGATTATTGTAATTGTTTAACCACCGTTGAACAGGTCAGAAATATACACAAGTTCTTATTTCTCTACCAAAACGGGGTAGCTTTGGCCTTTCATCGAATGATGGTACTTGAGCAAAATTGTTTTGGTACGGCAAAAAATTCTCACAAATCTGGAGATTGGAGCGTTTTGTGTTATGCTTTTTTTTAACAAGTTGTGAAGTGGAAGATTCGATTTGTTTAACTGCATCAGTAATCTTAATCTCAATTCTAGGGTGTAACAAATTTTACACAAACTAACAGGTCCTTTTCAATTAATTCAATTAATATGGAGCGGAAACAGGCGAACCAAGTTTCTTTTTATTTTTTATTTGACATGAAAATTTCAATTTTTTTATCTGAAATAAAAGCTATTGTATATATAAAAAGCTGTTGTAGTAGTTGTACTCCGAAATGAACAGAAAGTTACAGGAATGCCAGTAGTTAAAATAATAAGCATTATAGCTACATAAACATAACACAACATTGTAATAGCATACAACATAGCTTACAACATAGTAATAGGGGCAATCTGAAATCAGTGTAGTATTTATACAGTAATCATCAGATCCTCAGAAGATAATTGATTGGGAAAGCACAGCACACAACCCAAATTATATTAATTTTCAAAAATTCATCAAAATAACCTTCACCGCCACTCAGGTGGAATATTATTGAGAATGAGCTAGGCATATGTCCTTGCTCACCAACGTGTGTTAAAACTGACTGATATGGATCTGCAATTATTATGATCACTTCCTGCTGTGAAGGGTTAAGACGTTTTCCCAATCAAATGAGCGGTTTAACATTTTGACCGCAACCTACGCCACCGGTGGCCACGGAGGGGATTTTCATAATGCTGCAAACCGACCAGTAGTCACAAGCTCAATTTTCATAAATACTTAATTAAAGCTCAATGAAGGCATGATCCAGTTAATGTTTATTTTCAAAGTTGCACACTCCAATTAACTTCATATATGAATTGAATATTGAACTTCAGTTTAACCAATTGCGGCCAACGTGTTAACTATCTACAATTGACATGGGTATTACGATACCTATGCGTGAATATCAACTAAGGATATTAATGTCAAGATATTTAAAAATCAATGTAACACATTTCAAGTATCAACTTTATAGAAAATAAACTGTTTTTCTTTTTTTTCTATTCACAGCAGTCCCTCTTTACCTACCGGGCAAGGAGGATGCGAAGTCTCGGCGAGAAGCCTGGCGTGAGCGGCAGCAACAAGACAATGACATCGGTAAGGCATCCGAAGACCAGCAACTTCAGCCCTTCTCTTCCTTCATCACATTGGTGCTGTGAGCGAGACCTCTATTCATCTCACTGCTACTTTTGGCTAGACTTGGGAACATGAACTTATTGCCTGTGATTCTGTTCGAATAAAGTCACAGCGGTATTCACACTGTCATCAAACCGAGTTATATTTTAAGATCTACTTCCCGCATTTATCCATCAGATATACGAAAAGTATAACTTTACAGTTTGTTCTCGACATCATCTACTAAACATCAATGAGGGAGTTTTCATTATACTGCTGACCAACCAGTAGTCACTAACTCAATTTAAAAAAATACTTAATAATACATGAAAGCATTATCCAGTTAATGTTTGGTATTCTAAAAAATGACAATTACAATTTACTTTAAATTTGAATTGAATATTAAACCTCAGTTTTACCTGCCACAGTCAGTGTTAATAGATGACTAATTTTTGTGATGCTTGTCACAATAACATGAACTCGTACACACAACTTCATTGAATGATTCTTCGTAGTGCATTTTGAATAAAAAATAAATATTTTGCGCAAAAC
>JACJUY010002104.1:0-30987 GCA_014220935.1 Platorchestia sp. MABIK
TAGTCTGGAGGCAGCTTTTCTCAGGTCTTGTGGAGGTCCGCGGCTTGCCGCTGGGATCACCACAGTGTACTCAGAGACCCGTCCGATAAAGTGAAATATTTATGTGGAATAAAATTGATTTACATTTAAGTGTGTCATGGTTGACACACTTAAGTGTGTCGCATAAGCCCATGACACACAAAAGTATCTCGGTTTTGGGAGAAAATTTTTCTCAGTGTGCCCTTCATCGCTGTTTCATATTGAGGTCAGACTATTGGCAAACTTTTGATTACCAAATATACCCTCCAGTAGAATTTTACTTCTCCGACATCAACAGGATGTTTCAAATAGACTGCAGAGACCTGAACTAAAGTTGTTGAAGATTGGCTTCCAAGGCATGAGAGATCGTTTAACCGTATGGATTGGCCTGGTGCTACAATCTCCAGACCAAAGCCAATTAGATGAAGTTGAGAGGAGCCCGCGTATCTCAGCGCCACTTCCACCAACACTGAACATTTTGACGGAAGTTGGTTACATTGAGGCCAATATCAAACCCGAAAAGGTTATGACCACACGTAAAATCATTGCAATGCATAAAGCAAACTATTTTACAATCTAAAACTGAGCCAATTATGTATCCGAAAGATTATTAACCTTTTAGCATTTTTTAGCATTACCGAGAAACAATAATATTTAGTTAAAGAAATTATTGATTATCAGCGGTAAATGATCTATTGCTATGCAAGAACTCTTAAAAACACCCTTGATGGATTTAATTTATTGTGTGATTGGTGATTTCATTCGTGCAGCGAGAGCGCAACGTTAAGGAAGGCAGAAACGTTTCGGCCAATCGTTGTGTAAAATTTTCATGTTTTCCTATCCGTTCGGAACTTAAAATTTTTATGAAAATCGTCAGCAATATTCAACTTCTGATCAATGAACATTGAGTGTTTCGACGATGTTTCTCCTGAAAAATGTTTTTGAACGAAGCACTCTGGCTTGTCAACTACTATTCTGTTCTGTTACCTGTGCGTGGCTGATATCTGATGGCAGATGACTTGGGTAGCAACCAAAAGACAGGCCATGCTGCTCAAAAATGTTGCTGTACTATATTTTGCTTGGTTTTAATTTTGTTATTTCTTCTCTGTCAATAGTTAATAAATAATTATAACAAATCATTGTCTCGGTGAATAGATTTATGACATTTGTGCAACTCAAGATGAAAGACAATTCCTCTATGCGTACGCTGGTATTTCAAAATCTACTGCCGAGGACAAAAGTTTTCTATGGAATTTAATTCATATTAATGATTTGGAAACTGAGAAAGACAACGGGACGAAATTAATTTTGTGTTTTGGATACTGATCAAAACAATATTGGCTGTCGATACGATTGTTTTTTACATTTTTTTCTGTCACAACTGTTTGAAAAAATCATTTAAAGGAATTTTTTGATAAATATGCGGTTTTAAAAAAGGTTTATATTTCTATCATTGACTTATCCCCGCGCCAATCTGTTTCAGTTAACATCCAAAATTGATAGTCAGTTGTTCACCGAGAACTTGGGGCTAGTTGGATTCTTTATTAAATGCATTTTTTTTATGGCCTTTGGAGTAAAAGTTACAATCAAATCCCATTTCAACATCAGATTTAGTTACTTCAATCCGTTGCTATGGTTTGAAAAAAGCGGCCGTTGGGAACATGTTATGTTTGTCTGGAATGACTCGGTTACTCGCCTCTAGAACCCAACCGCGAGCTACCGGTACAATTACCACATGTTAACGTACCACCTTGTGCGAGTCAACAGCTTCGCTCTTAAGCGGCCCATAGATGATCAATTTTATTGTCAATATAATTGACAATAATGAATATTGACAATTTAATTGATCGTCTGTGGGCGTGATTGACGACCGTCAATTAATTGATTTAGTGGGCAAACAAAAATTTCATCAATATGTTGAATCAGTGATATTGACAATTAAATTGATCGTCTATGGGCCGCTTTAAACTCCAGCCCGATTCTTCCCGCGTAGCCCGTATTACGAATTGAGTGCTAGCTGCTCGTACGAATATCAAACGCCAAGCGAGCACCTCGAGCCGGCTAATAACGAGCATCTAAAGTTATCAGACTGCGTATACTTCATTTTTGGGGCGAAACCTTTATAAACAGCATTCACTACTAAGAAGCTATACTTTCCGCACGCTACACTGCTCACTCTGGACTTATCACTTAACTCAGCGGCAGCACATGATACAGGCCTTTTTCCTGGTTCGCACTTTACAGCTTCATTCAAAAGTCTCGAGCGCAAAGCGACAGCACGCTACCTCGTCACTCTCTGACGACGTCATCAGCTTGCCTCGCCCTAGAAGCTGGACAGGCCCTTCTAAGCAAGCGCTATCTTCCTCTGCCTTGGCCAGAGTCATCGCGCTCTCTGCCTGGCACGGGCCTAGTGTGAGCCGAGCAGGGAAGCTTTGCTAGACCAGCACTACGATAGTAAAGCCCTATCTCGCCCAGCGCTCCTTCGCTTCACTGTAAATGACTGGAACTGCCAGCTCGAGTATGCGCTCTCTGCACTACGACGTCATTACGTCCATCACCAACGCTTGCCTATGATATCCTGCGTGAACGAAGTAAGCGTAGTCGTGCAACACAACTAGTCACTCAGCCGAGGTCTCGCTACCGACTATGACAGCGCGTTTGCACTGCTGTTTCCAGACACTAGATATTGTAGAGACACTGGGAAGAGAGAATGGCGGAAGTTCCTCTCAAGGCCAACGTGACTGGAAATTCGGCGACGCGCAATTGTTGTACTTCGTTCTTGGACTACCGACAGCTCACTACACCATCCGCTTCTTGTTGCTATTATCCTATCGAGCATTCACTATCGTTCTCACTAACTTTAACCCAATAACTAAGACGTTGAAAATTAAAATATACCTTTAAAACTCTTGCGAAAAAAATTCTTCTGAAGTCGCCATGGTATATTTGTTGGGAAGAAATTTGAACTCGGAGTGTTATGAAGAAATTCTTCAGGAATAAAAAATCATAAATCCCTGCATTCGTGCAGAAGTAAACACTGCTGATGGGGCCAAAAAATTTGAGCTGAAGATAAACGCATAAATTCTTGAGACGTGAGACTAAAAAATTCCCGTGCCCGTGCAGATACGAGCACCGCAACGGCGATGGCAAACTCAACAGGAACAGCTCTGAACGTCGCATCGTCATCCAGCCTACATCTGCTGTGGCTGCTGCTGGTGGTGCTGCTGGTGGTGATTATTGTTGCAGCTGTGGTGGTCAGCAAGAGAAGAGGTTTGTGAATCAGTTCTAGAGATTGATGAAGGATATCGAAATACTATTGAAGAAGATCCAGACGTTATGGAATAAGATCTCGAGCATAGTAAACAAGTTCCAGAAGTTTGCAATGGAAATCCAGAGGGTATTGAAGGAGATCTAGAGGTAATTAAATAAATTTAAGAACTTTTAAAATAAGATCCACAAGGGAAATCCGGAGGCCGTTGAAGAAGATCCGGATGTTATTCAAAATGATATCTAGAGCTTGGGAAATGAGATTTACAGGTTGGGAATTGAACTCTAGAGGTTATTAAATAGGTTCTAGAGGCTAGTAAATGAAGTGCTGAAGAAGTATTTAAAAACTTCTTTTTTTGGCAGTGAATTCTTGAGGGTCTCATTATTATCTACAACATAGAAATGAAAAAAAGTACTAAAGATTTTGATCTTTATGAATAAACATATTAAGGTCATGATACACGTATTGTTTATAAGAGTAAAATAACATTAGATAAGAAAATGAAATGTTAAAGACTAATTATCCCTTCATTGAACTTAGATCAGCACTTTATTTTGCTTACGTGAATACCGTGTTGTCAAATTCTACTCAAAATTATTTTACAAGATCCATAATTTAAAACCACAAAAAATATCCAAGAAGAGCGTTCGGATTAATTTTCAACTATTCATGAGAAGCGTGAATGCGAGGCGGTAATGACAAGGCAAATTTCTTTGTTGAAAAATTATTAAATTGATTTCGTTTATTTAATATTTTTAAATAAAAATAAAATAGTGATGGGTGAATTAGACGGTATCGAGTGCAAATTATAAAGATAATTGACCAATGTATTGTACTTTGAATTGTTTAACCTATAAATCAAATAATCATGATAAAAACAGTTTGGTACAAAAAATAACAACTTTTGAACGGAATTATAGCAGCAACAATGAGAAAATGGTAAATGTGATTGGTCTTAAGTAAATGCATTTAAGCGAAAATGTAAATATTATTTCGAAACGGTACAAACATCTTCATACTAGATGAAAATCAAAATGAAGAAAACGTTTGGCATGTAAAACCTAAATGATGCTTTAGTTCTGTTAACCAAAGTTAATTGCTGTATCTAAAAAAACATACTGACAGCACAATTGGTCGAAAAAGAATATGATATTTACAGTTAGAAAATAAATTATTCGCACACCCCTCGTCGTTCAAAACTTTCTAGAATTACTCAAAAACTATTGTTGCCACAGGCGGAAGATTTTCACAGGGTGTGAAGCACATATTAGTGACAATAACACGAAGTTTCTAGATCAAAAGATTATTTTTGAAAAATTTAACAAGCTGAACTTCAGAAACACGAAAAGACAAAATTATTCATACAACTGAGAACTTTACATTTCATTGAGAAATATTTACCGTTGTACTTGTTTTATTGAAAAAAATTTGTGCCTAAAATGTTCTTGAACATCTTAGATGTGAGATCATTATAGAAAATTGTGCCTGAGCTAACGGGTAGACAGAGGAGTAGAGCTTTGTAATTCGTACAATAGCGCCACGATGGGAAACACTAAGGAACTCGATGTAGACCTCTGGCAGAAGAGTATTGACTGTCTCAAAGCTGGAAATAGTTATGGCGACATATCTTAGCGTTTCAGCAACCCAAGATCTACAGTACAATCTGTTATAAAAAAGTTTGCTGAGTTTGGTACTGTAGAAACGTTGCCCATGCGTGGTCGCAAACAAACACTCTCGGTGAGAATTTCTCGAAAATTGTGTCGCGAGGTCAACGCTAATCCACGAGTGAAGCTAGACGACATTGCCGAAAGATTGAGTGCTCAGGGAACTAGTGTGAGCAATCGCACAATCCAGCGCTGTCTGAACAAGGAAGGCTTACACGGACGCCGACCTCAAAGGATTCCACTCCATAAACACTGTCATGTAACTGCTCGCTTATACTTTATAAAGTTACACTTGGAGAAGGACAGAGGCTTTTGAGAGGAGTATTGTGGAGTGACGAAACCAAAATCGAGCTTTTTGGGCACAATGACCTGAAGAAGATTTGGAGTAAGAATCGTGAAGCGTTCCTGCCAAAGAACACTGTGCCAACAGTTGAACACGGAGGTGGATCACTGATGTTTTGGGGTTGTTTTGCTGCATCGGGTACTGGAGAATTGGTTGCAATTGAAGGGAAGATGAACTCTGATGATTATATTTCTATTTTGGACGAAAACCTGAAGGTGTCAGCTAATAGTTCGGGACTTGGAAGGCGGTGGGTATTTCAACAAGACAATGACCCAAAGCACACGGCCAAGTCTACAACTAGCTGGCTCCAAATAAATAATATAAATGTGCTGCCATGGCATTCGATGAGTCCTGATCTCAATCCCATTGAACATTTGTGGCAGGAATTAAAAGTCAACATCAACAAGAGAACTCCAAAGAATCTTCAGGAATTGAAACGAACCGCCATTGAAGAACGGGATAATATTTCATCTGAAACCAAGGAAAAGCTTGTCATAAACTATAATAAAAGGCTTTTAAATCCTATGAAGATGAAAGGCCACGCTATTGATTATTAAAAATATACTTAAATGCTAGATTCCCCTCAATTTGGTGTAATACTACTCACTGAAAGAATAACTTTGTCTAATCGTGTTTCCGAAGTTTAGCTTGTTAGATCTTTCAAAAATGATATTTTGTTCTAGAAACTTCGTAGTATTGTAACTAATATGTGCTTCACACCCTGTGAAAATCTTATGCCTGTGGCAACAATTTTTTTTGAGTAATTCTAGAAAGTTTTGAAAGGCGAGGGGTGTACGAATAATTTCGTCGCTACCTGTATATAAACTAAAAAAGGATTTATCTTGCAGATTTTTGATTGCTGATTTCTATCGATTTTTCCTCCCTACCTCAGCTGACATTCCTAAAGTCTAGTTCTTCATCAGGCTGTTAGGTGTTATTTACACTTTGTTCAAGTTATCATTCTGTAAAAATGCCAACAAACTGTTTATAGCATTGAGGTCCCATGAAATAATTATGCTAAACAATTTTTCTATAGGATTCAAGAGCAGTGCCTTAACTCTCTCAGCATTGTATTGAATTTAATTAATTTTATCATATTCATAAATATTTTCTCAGCAGTTTAATGCATATGATTAATTATGCTAGATTCATAATTATTCTCTCAGCATTGTAATGCATTTGATTAATTTTGGTATGTTCATAAATAATCCATCAATATTGTAATGTATTAGATTTATTTTGCTATAATCATATATAATCTCTCGGCATTGAAATGCATTTGATTAATTTTGACATATTCATAAATATTCTCTCGGTATTGTAATGCACTTAATTAATTTTGACATATTCATAAATATTCTCTCGGTATTGTAATGCACCTAATTAATTTTACCATATTCATAAATATTCTTAAATTAGTGCATAAAAAGTTCGGGTAAGGTTCATGTATAAAAAAGTTAAATTGTTAATTTTTTACTCCATTTCTCACCTGTTTGAATTCTAAATATTTCAGATAAAATCGACAATATCTTCGCTCAATATTCATTAATGAAATAGGTTAATATCTATAATATACATCGATTCATTTACATTTCTCACAAAATTTTTCGAACAGTTTTCTCCAGTTTAGGAGGGCAAGAAAGTATTTTTTATCCTTCTCTGCACTGATTCTGGAAATGAGTTTTGCAAGTTGAAGTATCAGAGTGCTTTAAGAATTTGCTTAAACTCTAATGAAAAAATCTTTATAGCCATTGATGTTCACTTTTTTTCCCCGCAACTTTTAAGCTCACAAGAAATTTGAGAAGCAAATATTTAACTGTTAGGAAACGTTTTCTGTTCCGGCAAAACCACCGAACTTTCAACCATTCTCAATAAAAAACTTTTCATGTTCCAGCAAAACCACCTAAATTCCAATTGTTCTCATTACAAAACGTTTCATGTTCCAGCAAAAGCCTTGAATTTTCAGCTGTTCTCATCAACAAACACTTCATATTCTAGCAAACGCGCAATCTGCAGTTCAAAAACCCACCTCATTTCGGCGCGAGAGCGTAAACTCGATGTACGGAGCCACGCCGGAGATCAGGAAGACGAGCATCAACAGCCTCTACGGCACGGACCTCAGCACAGACCCCAGCCACGTCTACGCCAACGCTGAGGAGCACGGCGCCGGTCACCGCGCTGCAGGAGGGAGGAACAAAGCTATTGTCACAGGATCCACTTCTTGGGTGGATCCGGATGCAGGAAATGCTTACTACGAAGCAGGCTCTCCCAATTACGAGCCTAGCAACCCAAATATTTACCATAACCTGTGTTGAGTTTGCTTTTTCTAAACCCAGTGTTGAGGTTGCATTTACCACCATAACCAGTGTTGAGGTTGCATTTAGCACCACTGAGGTTGCATTTAGCACCATAACCAGTGTTGAGGTTGCATTTACCACCATAACCAGCGTTGAGGTTGCATTTACCACCATAACCAGTGTTGAGGTTACATTTAGCACCATATCCAGTGATGAGGTTGCATTCACCATAACCAGTGTTAAGCAAGACTCACTAACGTTGAGTGAAGTTTGTGGTCTATAGACTGGCATTTTGCCCCAGAAAAATGAGTTAAAAATTTTAACACGGGACAAGTACACAAACCGAAATTGTGAATTTTACTTTGAGAACATTTACTTCCATACGTTACTACATTTGAATTGTAGCTGGCTCCATAAATTTCGAGATTGCTTCTTATCTGTGACTCAGCTTCACAGTAAAAGGAGTGAAGTTTGAGGGTCATGACACTCCCTTACAATAAAAATGTTGGCTTAAACTCTAGTAAAGTCTGTGCATTTCAATTCCTAACATTCTCTTTTGAACAAACAAAGGATTGGAAAATTTTCAGGTGTTTGTGACTGAGTGAGGACCGAGTTCCTCCTGTCGCTGAAGTTGGGGGAAAATATTCACATAATCTTCTTCTACAATTTTCGTTGTGGGCTCTTGATAAGTGTCCTGTGTGACTGACAGTAATACATGAGAAAAATGCATTTAGGTTAATTGTTTTTGAAAATGTTATACTCACATTTACTCACACGTAATATGAATAAATATTTATATGCATCTTTGATGTATATTGTGTTCTCAACTTGTTCAACAAAGAGGTATTGTGACCCGACCTTATAATCCATAAAATACAGTTTTGGAGCCTAGTGAAACTCGTATATTGCTAACATTTCTTATTTCTATTTAGACATGTATAGATTGCATCATCACTTCGAAATGCTCTTAGTTTTTTAATTTGCCACTAATGATTAATCTTTCCATTTCGTCTCTTTTTCGTTTAGTACCGATGATGGATCTATGTATTCTGTTCGTTTGTCATCAAATGTCACGATTTTTTGAGGGACTTTTTTTTTGTGCGAAGAAAAGAGATGCTCACGAATTAAACCAATGAGTGTTAAAATCTAATGTAAATTAAATGATTGTACATGAACATTGAAGAAAAATTTTCACTGAATGACTGACTCAATATGAAAATAAGAGCAGAGTTTTGAGTATGTCCGGTAAAATATCTAATAATTTTTACTAATGACACGATTTCAACTAAAAAACAAACCCAACTCTCTTGTGGCTATCAATGGTGATGAGAAAATAGAAATTATAGGAATATATCAAAACAACACGCCGTCAAAAATTAACATGCATGCGTTTCCGTACGAATTTTTGAGAGGATGATCAAGTGATAAGATAGCACAGAAAGTCTTTTACCGGTATGTACATGTATAACCATGGTTTTCTTTCTCTCATATAAATATAAAATATTCAGGTAGTAGAATCAGGAGTTTAAAAAATTTGAGTTTACGAACGTTCAGGTATCGCAGTTTTTAAAAAGAAACTTGAATTAATTCTCCATTGAAAAACCGATGGTTCTAAAACTTCCGAAACTAATCGCCTTATGATCTTGCATTTCAAGTTTTGTTAGTTCACAGATGAATTACATTCGTGAACTTGATGCATGCAGGTGAGCTACTTTTTATTGAACTTGAAGTAATTCAACGACTTTCGATTGTTTTGCTTTTGTTGTTTTGAGCATGGAATGATAAATGACCTGTGAGCGTCAATATCAATAATTGAAATTTTCTGAGAATTTTGTGAGTCATTGGAGAGTCCAACGCACTGTTGAATTTTCTTATGGATGTTGTGCTCAATTTTTGTGAAGGCCATTGTAAGTGCTGGGTAGAAGGTGCGGAAACAGGCTATCTCGATGATTACCATTTGTGTCAAAAATTACGATCCGATAAAAGATTGTAAGTCCAAATTTAAGGTACCTAATTATTTGACGAAAAATTGTGAGTCAGAATTTAAGGTACCGAATTATTTAACGAAAAATTGTGAGTCAGAATTTAAGGTACCGAATTATTTGACGAAAAATTATGAGTCCGAATTTAAGGTACCGAATTATTTGAAGAAAAATTGTGAGTCAGAATTTAAGGTACCGAATTATTTGACGAAAAATTATGAGTCAGAATTTAAGGTACCGAATTATTTGAAGAAAAATTGTCACCCTAAATTTAAAGTAAGGAATTTAAAGTACCGAATTTAAGGTACGAAAACAATTTTTTCGTCTTGGCAGTACAGCTGAGTGTCTTTTGTGCACGTATTGGAAATGATAAAAAACTGTAAACGACGCGTAGAGTAGCCAAGTTGACTAACTTACGCCGCTGGCTGTACCGCTACGACGACGACGTAAACTGCTTGAAAAATTTTTGCGTGGGCTTAGTTAAATTTAATTATGCCACAATACCAGTTTATTTCATTAAATTTGAGTGTAGCGTGATACCAATAAATTTAATGGAATGTTAGGTATGGTATAATACCAGTAAATTTAATTAAACTCAAGTACAGTATAGTACTAATAAATATATTTTAATTTAAGTATGGTATAATACCAGTAAATTTACTTAAACTTAAGTATGGTATAGTACTAGTAAATATATTTTAATTTAAGTATGGTATAATACCAGTAAATATTTTTAAATATAAGTAACTTATGATACCAGTAGATTTAATTAAGTATAACTTTGGGATGATACTAGTGGACTCAACTAAATTCAAGTAAATAATGAAAGTTTCCACAGTAAAAACAACAACCTTTTCCTACGGCGTAGTATTGAAGACTTCGTGTATTTCTCTTTATCATGCAAACCCTCGAATTGATGCCTCACGAGCCTGCTGGAGAGTGCAGTGAAGTGCAGGAGGTTGCCTCTTGTCATATAGAGGGAAGTAAAAATCCTATCATCCAGTCAGTAATTTGCATCGCTTTGAAATAGTCTAATTTCTCGTAAATAAAAGGAATAGCGTATTCCACTGCTTTGATTTCTTTTGCTTATTCTGCTATTAATCTTGCATGGCTGTTATTGATGTTTGACGGCTGCAATTAATGTTGCATGGCTGTTTGTGATATTGGATGGCTGCAATTAATGTTGCATGGCTGTTATTGATGTTTGACGGCTGAAATTAATGTTGCATGGCTGTTATTGATGTTTGACGGCTGCAATTAATGTTGCATGGCTGTTTGTGATGTTTGACGGCTGCAATTAATGTTGCATGGCTGTTATTGATGTTTGACAGCTGCAATTAATGTCGCATGGCTGTTATTGATGTTGGATGGCTGCAATTCATGTTGCATGGCTGTTATTGATGTTGGATGGCTGCAATTAATGTTGCATGGCTGTTATTGATGTTGGATGGCTGTAAATAATGTTGCATGGCTGTTATTGATGTTTTATGGCTGCAATTATTGTTGCATGGCTGTTATTGATGTTTGACGGCTGCAATTAATGTTGCATGGCTGTTATTGATGTTTGACGGCTGCAATTAATGTTGCATGGCTGTTATTGATGTTGGATGGCTGCAATTAATGTTGCATGGCTGTTATTGATGTTTGACGGCTGCAATTAATGTTGCATGGCTGTTATTGATGTTTGACGGCTGAAATTAATGTTGCATGGCTGTTATTGATGTTTGACGGCTGAAATTAATGTTGCATGGCTGTTATTGATGTTTGACGGCTGCAATTAATGTTGCATGGCTGTTATTGATGTTTTACGGCTGCAATTATTGTTGCATGGCTATAGTTGATGTTTGATGGCTGTAAGTAATGTTGCATGACTGTTATTGATGTGTGATGGCTGTAAGTAATGTTGCATGACTGCAATTAATGTTGCATGGCTGTTATTAATGTTGGATGGCTGTAAGTAATATTGCTTGGCTGTTTTAATGTGTCATGGCTCGCTACCCAGACTGGTCCAAGGTTTCTTCCGGGAGTTAGAGTCAAAGATTGCAAGATTCGTGCGTTCCAAGAACTCTACTGACAATGTTTGTGATACTGGCAATAATGATAGTATAAGTCGTAATTTAAAAAAATGAATGATGACTTTGTTGTACCCGTCGAAGCTTTTTGAAAATTTGAAAGATTTTTGTGGTGATGTTTAGTCACATTTTTTGCTACAGATAAAATCTTAAATCGCAAATTTTTTTCTGTGCACGTCTCTTAAATTCAACCTATCCGTGCGAACCAACATTTTTTGTCTACCTTTTTACTGTGTGCTCATGTATTTCATTGTTTAAAGAGTGTATTCCAAGTATTGTAACACAAATTTACAAACTACGTATTAAAATATTCTTCGTTCAATTTTTCGTTCAATTAATAAACCTTAATGATATGAAATGTATTCATTGCAGTAGAAAATTTAAAAAATGTAAAGTGTGGGCCGAAAAACCCGAAATCTGATCTTAAATGGCCGTCGATGTATCGCTGATACACTACTGCTTCGAATATTTTGGAAAAAACATTGAAACAATTACTGAATTTCTGATATGTAATAGCAGAGTTAGGGCTGTATGACCCACCTGATGAGTCGTGAGTAATGTTTGAATTAAAATGGGCTGCATCATTTTTTACGACATCTAGATTTTGGTTTTAGCTTACAGGATAAAGAAGCATGGGCAAAAATGTTGGAGCTTGTGGTGCCAACAAAAATAATGTCATTCCTCCTATTTATGTGAGCGTATGTTGAAAAAATAGCGACTAAGGGGTCACAAAAGTCAATCCTCATTAAATGTAAAGAATGAATATTTGTACCGGAAATTACAAGTATTTTTATAATGTGTACAGATAAAATTTATACAGAAATGAATAATTGATTAATCAGGATAAAAGGGCACTTTTTCGTACCACTGCATAGTCAACGTACAATTTTAAATGGTATTTTGCACGAAGATATATCGTGCTACTAAATTGAACGCATATCTGATCTCGGAAACTATGAAATTTTGTCTGACAATGATTAACATAAATTTAGTTTTTCATGGTCAAACATAAATATACTCAAGTTGTACAATGATAAAATCTGCCCTAAAAGAATTTAAACTGGTTCGTGTTCATGAGCAAAATGTCAATGTTGATTGCAGAATGGCACTGTAATGTATTCGGTGAGGGCTATTTTAAATCTAAACTCTGATACGAGCAGCGTCTGCCGTCCGTCGGTCACCGCGACAACATTACAAGGCTAGGTCCGTAGCAAAGATACGCGATTTAACTACTTTGCACACGTGCACTAGAGTCTAAAGCCGCCATAGACGATCAATGTAATTGTCAATATTATTGACTCAATATATTGATGAGATTTATTGAAGCCTACAAATTCAATTAATTGACGGTCGTCAATCAAGCCCACAGACGATCTATTTAATTGTCAATATTCATCATTGTCAATTATATTGACAATAAAATTGATCGTCTATGGGCCGCTTAAGATGCTTTTCCTCAGTTCACTCAAAAACAGTTTTCACTGATGAATTTTAGCCGTAACCTAAAAACTGCTCTGCTACTTTTGATGAGACAACCGTCATTTTTGAAGACGCAAGTACACTAGTGATGCCTAAGATAACAAGTGCGAGTGATGAAATAGGATTTTTGTCGTAGTTGATTATTCCTTTCCTTACAATTGGGAGGACAGTAAGGATAGTTTCAATAATGTAATTGAAGAGATGGAGGCAAAATATGTCATCAGAAAAAATTAGGAGATATGAACACTCGAAAAGTTCTTTTAAAATAATAATCTTTGTGAGATATGGGTTTGCCGAAAGAAACTAAGAGTTGCTGTAACGTCACAGATCATATGAGAACGAGCAACGGCATAGAAATGTCAAAAATGTCGACAAGTTTTGCAATAGAAAAAACTATAGTAAAGCGCCATTAAATAGTATAAAATGAAACTGATGATTCAATAATATAAACATTATTATTTTTGAAGTATCCGACAAATAATGTTTGGAAATTTCAATCAAACGCTCCACATTCAATATTGAAATCTAAAATAACTCCAGCATTGATGTTTCTAAGCTTGAGATAAAAAGCAAGGCGAAAATCGCTACACGTAAAGTTACATTAATAACAAATAACTTTACGTGTTACGATTTTCGACTTGCTTTTATTAGTAATTAAAGTTCTGCTCTGACATTAAAACATCATTTCTGAACAATCAGGACCGTCCGGTCTTCTTCTTTTAGAATGAAAAGAACAAGAATCGAAAGCAGATGTGATTCTTTCTCCAAGTTCTACTAAGAGCTAATTGCAGGTACGTTTGTTTCTGGTGTCACCTGCTAGCTATTACGCTTTGAATTTTAAGCATCTCAGGGTTCTTGTAGTGCTAACACGTTAACGATACGAACAAGTTTGCCACGCAGTCGAGGTGGGTAAGAAGGCACTAAAGGAGCTGGGTTGTCAGACTGTCCTATTTTCTCGCTATGTTTTTCTTTGAAAAAATAGTCACTGAGCCCGGCAGGAAAATGCTAGAGTTAAATTTTACTTGACAAACAAGAATACGTGAATTCCACCCCCCTGTAAATTATTGATTCGGTGTTTGTTGTGTCCAGTCTGTGATGAATATTGAAGATATTTAGCTGAAACTTTCGAGCCCGAACACCCAGGTTATATTCACACTGTGAAATCAATGAATAAATTAATGTTCAGCCACAATCAATTCATAGGCATGAAATTACATGTTATAAAGAATACAAATTTTCGCTTTTGGGTTCACCTAACTAAACTTCCACCTTCATACATTGGAAGTTTAACTGAGGCAACTGTAAGAAATTGGACAGTCAGGGAAAATAATGGTGGCTACGAACAAACGCACGGCACGTTCTGTGAACGTCAAAAACATTTCAATGACTTCCCCTAGAGGAGTACAAGAATGATTAGTTTTACCATAAACTAACCTAGTTGCCACAGTCGACTTTAGTGAGCAAAACAGCTTTGCAGTAAAGTTTTGATGATTATTTGCTTCATTCCTTTTGAGCACGATAAATATATTAAAGATGCTTAAGTTTGTGCTTAATGTTTTTGACTTAAAATCATCATTCTTTCATATTTATCTCAATAATTTTGACTTTCCAGTGTTGTTTCGTCGGGATCCTGAGCTTCCTGAGTCGCATTTTGCCCTCGATTTGCCCTCTCGTTTTTGAACATGGAAGGTATTTTGATTTCAGCAAAAATACTCATTGAATTATGAATTATTTAATGCTTAACTTCAAAATGTAGCTCGATTTGATCTTAAAACTCAGCTTGATTTTAATAATGAAACACTTTTTGGATTTCTTCAAGAAACTCTTTTTGATTTGACTACAAAATGCTAATTGATCCTAGCAGAAACACATCTTGATTTGAGCACAAAAAGACATTGATTTGAGTAAGTGTTGCTCGTCGGTTCAACAAGAAATGTGTAAAAATCTTTCATGAAGTTTTACGTCATATGTGCCTTCCTTTACATATAGGAGTGAAGAGATACGCAAACTGTAGAATCCACGTGGCGGTGACGACTATCGGACTCTAGTGAGAGATAAGTATGTAGACAACTGTACCTCATCAGTGTTATATTGCAGTTACTTTTTTCAAAAATTTCATTCACTTTACAGTGATTCTATTACAGAGAATATAAAAATAACGCATTCATTAAACATCATCATGAAATTTTGGTATGTATCTATAAATTGATGCTGTCAAGTACGTGCATATTTATTTGTCTATTCATAAGTAATGATTTTATTAGTGCGAACTTATAGAGTGTGATTTGTTTTAAATGCCGCACATTGTAACTTGGGCAACTATGGGTAACTGAACGCAACATGTCTGAAAATTTCTGCTTATGAGCTTTTGAATAGCAATTTCATTTTATTCACATTCATCATGTCATCGTTCATTTTTACATAAAAGCATTACAAAATACATTTACTCTATTGAACAGTATCGAATTCCATTGTATTGACGGACCACGTGAATCAGCTTATGCATTTCCTCGGGTACTCGAAAACACTTGTCGAATTTAAAGCGGCTCATGGACGATCAATTTTATTGTCAGGATAATTTACATTGATGAATATTGACAATTTAATTTATCGTCTGTGGGCTTGACTGACGCCCGTCAATTAATTGACTTTGTACGCAACAAAAAATCTCATCAATATGTCGAGTCAATGATATTGACAATTACATTGATCGTCTATGGGGCGCTTTTGATTAGATCCGTGGCACAGACAGGCTTTTTAACTTCAAAGAAAGTTTCAAAAAACAAATACTCACACATTTCTTGCTAATACACACTGCAGTGTGACCCATAAAAAGGGTTACAACTCAATTTGATTTAATTGTGGTTAAAATTATAAATTTCCTGTCCTATACAGGAAATCAGGGAAATTATCTGTACAGAACTCATCACTCAGAGTGAAACAATAAGACAATCAAATTTCTCTTGTCCTACAACTAACTGAAGGGAGCACCAAAACGTCTCCTGCCGCAGGATTCCTTGAGGTCATTTTTTGTTCAGAAGGAACTTCAATTTTATTATCACAAATGCCATCCAACAGATACTTTGAGATGAAGATATCCTCAAGCGTCGGGCACGTTGTCAGTGGTTCTTGTCATGGATCGAACAATTGAATTTCACAAGCGTTCAGTAGCAGGAGACGAGGAAGCTTTTCCTCTGATGGCGAAATATAATGAACAAAACTCTAGGCACCGTCATCCTCCATTTCATCTGAAGTCTCATTTATCCATCACGTTAACATAAAAATATTTAATTCATTGCAGATGTTACTCAAATGTTCAGATATTCTAATTCACGCATAAGCAAGCAAGTTACTAATATGATGAGAGTTCCATTATTACCCAAATTTACCTCTACGCCAGATTTGCTATTTGATGTATATGATTGTGAGAGCCACTCATTTCATCTACCTCTTTAAGTATCACTTAGAGATCCGAGTTCACTCGTACAATAAAACACAAAACCTGTGAAATACTGTGAAAATTGAAGGTCCCACCGGGAATTGAACCCGGGTTCTCAGATTTAGAGTCTGATGTGCTAACCACTACACCATGGGACCACGGTCTATCGTGTGTGAGTGTTAAATAATATTATCACTAAAGTACTCGAAAGTACTTGAGTACATGGCCCATTTTAACTTGGTGTCCTTATTTCTAATGCTCTCTGAAGGCGTAAAGAGAAAAAGCGACCAAACGGCGAACTATGTAGTATCATTTTAAAATGCCGAAATGATTTAATGTTTTTATCTAAAAACCGACCTTGTCCCTCGAGATTAGAATGATGAACATCCGAGTTATTATCCCTATCTGATAACCACTATGTAGACAACGTGACCGTTACAAGGCAGCACACAAATCTTAATAGGAATGACGCATGGCGTTATCGTCGTACTCAATTCTTAGAATGGACTTCATTCATCACCAGTGAACAAAAAACACATAGTCTACGGACTTGACAACTAGCATTTAAGTTACTTTTCATATGGAACAGACTTTCTTTCTGCCTCTCATTGAGACGTGAACTGTCTAGCTTTCAGTATTTACTGCACCTGTTAACATTTTGTTCCCCATTTACCATATTTTATGAGGTCAACATCATAATAGAAAAATTCCGCCAGTTTCCAATGCAAAATCCACGGCGTCTCCTGTATACGCATCCACTGACTACATAAAAATTATATTGGCACGGACGCCGCGCGACATTTGCCGCGTGAGTGGCTGGATGTCAGCGGGCAGAGACTCTGCCTGGTCAGTGTAAGCCACGGTAGAGGAAACAAGGTAGGGTCATTTCCATAAGGGAAAATACACCGGCTCTTGTTCGGCTAGCCAATAGAAGGACTTTATTTCAACCAAAATCTATGACGTCACCATTGCGCCATGTCGTTTGGCTAATAGCTGGGCCACATTTGGGGCTAGCAGTGTTGCCAGATGCAATATGAGAGCTGCTATTGGTTCGTTGCCATGACGTCACCATTGCGAAGTATCATTAGGCCAATAGTGTAGCTAGATTTGAGGCCAGCAGTGTTGCCAGATGCAACATGAGTGCTGCTATTGGTTCGTTGCCATGAAATCAGCATTGCCCCACGGTCGACAAAAAAAGTCTAGTTTGACCCTACCTTGCATCTTCTACCATGATGTGAGCCAACCCAAGAACTGAGGAGCACCCACGTCAGTTGTTCTCCCGGTGCATGTCATTACATGCGTTTGTTTAGCGCACGCTGTGGTATTGCAGGCCTTCTATGAACAGAAACAATCATTAAAATAATTTGTTATTTCATTCATTAAAATATGAGAGCCTTGTCATGAATGAGGCGGTGACGAAGTGTGAACGGGAGAACTCATTTGAACACTGCTAATTACATTTGTGGATCTTTATATTGCATCTTTACAGAATCTATTGGAACTGTATGTTTTCATTATTAGAATAAAATAAGATGCAAAACTCGTATTATCTTGACCTAACATAGTCATTTGCCTAAAATATATATGTATGTACTGCATTTTTCCGCTTTGCAACACTCCCAATAATTTACATCTATCTGAAGGGTATCATGAGTACCATGTATTTGATATAAAAACGGGGCATCCGCTCGCTTTTGTTTACAACCCTCAAACTACTTACAAAAAAAACCCTCCGACACTAACATCATATGTGCAAAGCGCATTTTTATCAGTGCCCTATCTATCCTTTTCCGTTTCACCTCTTCTCTTCCCGACACACTCTGTGTCAAACTCTCTTTCCGTCTTCTCAATAAGCATCGTTCGTTCGTTTTGTTTACAAGCCAAAATTATTTTGTGGAAATGAAAATGGAGTCAAATGATCAAGAAAATGCAACTCCTCACAAAGAAAAAGATAAAGCAAATTTTTTAAGAAATTTTTTGGCCAATAATTTATCCTTGTACAGGGTGGGCCAGAAGTAACTGCCCCGTTTAATTTGATAATAAAAGGAAGACTTTGCTTTATCTGAAGGAAAAAAATTGTTATGTTTAATTTCGACATCCCATTTACTCAGCTAGCAGATTAAAAGAATCAGTTACTTCTGGCCATCCTGTGCAATAAGCGGCAGGTATTTCCTTAAAATCATGCTATGTAATCTAACGCTAGGTGCTCCCTTTAATTTTTAAATAAATAGATAAATAAATTTATGTGTTTTGTGCGCAAATTCTCCAATATCATTGCAATGTGAATCTCACTGAACACATAAATTGTTTGGTCAGTCTTGGTAGCCTGGTCCGTCTCTCTTTCACGCTCTTAATGGATCCTTAACGACCGTGGCTGTGATACGAGTTTCACAAGTGCGGGTGTACCATTAGGATTGATATATTTGTTTGTAATCCAAACCTGCTAGATTTGCCTGAAGGAAATATGGAATCCTGTCATTTTTGACGGGTCGTGTACACTAATTAATAATGATGATACGCAGTTATTGTTTGGTAACATGTTGGTCGGTGGGTCTGAGACGCTCTTAAATGATGCGTAATGATCGTATCAGTGATACGAGTATCACCGGTGCGCTCGGTAGCGGAAACAAGGTAGGGTCATTTCTATGGGAGAAAATACACCTCCTCTTGTTCGGTTAGCCAATAGAAAGGCTTTTTTTCAAACAAACTTTACGACGTCACCAAAACGCCATCTCGTTAGGCCAATAGTGGAGCCAGATTTGGGGGTAGCAGTGCTACCAGATGCAATATGAGCGCTGTTATTGGTTCATTGCCGTGACGTCAGCATACCCACACCGTCAACGGAAAAAAGACTGGTTTGATCCTACCTTGTTTCCTCTACCGTGACGGTGCGTCACTTCATCAGCCACAATGAGGGATGTTGTTGTTTGAAAATTAATTTCCAGTATTTGCGTAGCTCTTGACTCTACTCACAAGTCCTCACTTAACTTAGCAGTACTTGAAAAATGAGACGAAACATCACGACCACTAATTTCAAAGCATAAAGTTGACAATAAATAAGCTGACCCGACAGAGCAAAGGTTGTCGAGATATTGTATGAAACTAGTGTACGTGGAAACCAAATAAAAATTAAATTCTGCACAATGATGACCAATAAAACACTCTGGCTGTTTACTGTGTTTGAACGAAAGGCAGAAACGAGTTTGATGGCGGGTAGATCGTTGTGTATCTGCCTGCTGGGAGAGAAATTGGGGCTTGTCTCTGCGATGCGCATCTAATATTAAAGTGAATCTAATCTTATACTGTATTGAAAGTGTGGTGACTGTCAGCCAGGGATCTTTCTATCAAAACGATATATATGAAAATCTGTCACCTAAATGAATATAAAGTATTTCAGAAGCATGAGAAATAGCTGCATACACAACCCACTCCACTCTACAGGATCGGAGATACCTAAATGTGTGGAGTCAAGTCCGTAGACTTTTTTACACGCACAAAAGCTCTTCATGCTAGGGGGATAGCGTAATTCTTTATTAATTTTATCCGAGAATTAGATTTTAAATTTTTCCTAAATATGAAATCAAATCTGTCTTTGAAATTAGTTTCTTCTTTCATTTCGAGTACGGCTTGAAAAAATCATCTATCTCGCACACGCTCAAAAATCTCCCTTGCAGATACATCGATGACTTTAAAGAATCCATGGTCTCCTTGAAATCTTCATTTCCCACCGAGAATTGAACCGATCGTCCTATGGTAATCTTTTGTAGTTGCATGCATGTATGATTTCATAAATGTGATAGAGGAATTGAACCAATCGTCCTATGGTAATCTTTTGTAGTTGCATGCATGTATGATTTTATAAATGTGATAGAGTTGAATTTCACGCATAAAAATCTCTATACGAGTGTAAATAAATCCTCGATACTACTATGTGTATGTGTAACATAAAATTACCTTTGAACAAAAATATTTGAATGGTTGCATGCTGCCTTAAATTAAGAATTGTTAAGCAACTTTAATGTGTAGTATAATGCAAAGTTTTTATAATTGACCTCTATCTGTTACTCCGCTGAAAGATCTGAATCACACTCTGCCTCCTGATGCTGTATACCTACCACATTTTACGACATCTTGTTTTTTATTGCAGAAATCTAATGTATTACTTGCTGAAAGGATAAATGTTTTTCTTGCTCATCACATCCAATATTTACATATTTAACACAAAAAACGCTCAAACTAACCAGTCATTATGTCAATTTTTAACTCATCTTAGGGTTGGATTTTAACTTGACTTGAATTAATTTGAACTTGACTTGGATTAAATTGAACTTGACTTGGATTAATTTGAACTTGACTAGGATTAATTTGAACTTGACTAGGATTAATTTGAACTTGACTTGGATTAAATTGAACTTGACTTAGATTAATTTCAAGTGAAAAAGGTGTGGTTCTTGAAAACATTTTATTCGGTTACCCGTACCAAAAAAGTTTGGGACGTGAAAACTATTTCATGTAATTTTTTAATATTTAGTTTTTATTAAATGGGCAATGTGGCTAAATGGTAAAGCTCAAATTTTTGCCGAAATAAGTATTCAAATGCAACCACCAAACACACACTCCAATAAAATGTTCATGCTAATCAAAACCAAATTTTCAGCCAACATGTAGTGTAGAAATGTCTAGTTTAGAACATGGAACGTTCATTAGACCATCGAGAGTCCAATTGACTGGTGTAATTTTGTGGATGTTAGCTTGATGCCACAAATTCCCTGCTTTATGGTGATCTCTAGACAGAGAAAGATGACGAGCATACAACCGATGCATCATCCCGTATTGTGATAGAAAGTGCGCCAAAATGGTTAGATGTTTTTGTCTAGTAAACCGAGCCTTCGAGATTCGAACCCAGAACTTTAAAGCTACTTCTCCTATGAGTTAACCACTTTTGCACAGGGTCATGCCAAATTTAAAAACCATGTTAGTTACTAATAAGGTGCATGATTTTCGTCCTGTTCAATTTTCAGATAAAATGTTTCCAGTCATGAAGCAGCGAAAACAAAATAGTCTACGGACTTGACAACCAGTATTTTAGTAACTTCTTGAACAACACACACTGTCTCCTTTAGTAACGTGAACTGTGTGGCTTTCGCCGTACTTCAAGCATGTAAAAACAGGGTGGCGCATAAGTAACGCACCCTTTTGAAGGTAAATTTTAAAGATTTATTGCCGCAATATACACTGGGTATCTGTAGACAGGATCCGACATGTAAATAAACTTTAAAAGTTCCTCTATCGTTTGCAATTAACCCTATCGTTATACCTTTCATAGTTTATTTATTATTAATTTTTTAATAAGGTGCGTTACTTATGCGCCACCCTGTATTTTACTCAATATTTATTACATTTAAAGAAGCATGCATCTGGGCAGAAAATTTCCACCAGTATTCCCTGTAACATACCACGGCGTATCCAGTATACAAGTCAACAGGCTATTTCACGGTAGAGGAAACAAGGTAGGTTCAAACCAGTCTTTTTATTGTTAACAGTGTGGCTTGCTGACCTCATGGCAACGAACCAATAGCAGCGCTCATATTGCATCTGGTAGCACTGCTACCCCCAAATCTGGCTCCTCTTTTGACCTATCGACATTGCGTTTTGGTGACGTCATAAAGTTTGTTTGAAATGAAGCCTTTCTATTGGCTAGCCGAACAAGAGGAGGTGTATTTTCTCCCATAGAAATGACCCTACCTTGTTTCCTCTACCGTGGTGTCAGTGATGGTCTCGTCTCGTCTAGTTGTAACCACGGTGGAGGAAACAAGGTAGAGTCATTTCAATGGGGAAATACACCTCCTCTTGTTCGGTTAGCCAATAGTAAAGCTTCATTTCAAATACACTAAGTGATGTCACCATTGTGACATGTCGTTAGGCCAATAGTGGTGTCAGATTTGGGGCTTGCAGTGTTGCTAGATGCAATATGAGCGCTGCTATTGGACCACTTGGTCGGCAAAAAATGACTGGTTTGACCCTACCTTGTTCTTTTATCGTGGTGGAGACTCCATCGGGACAAGCACTCAAATGTACCGGGTTCGAAACCCATTGAACCTTCCAGGTTTTTAAAAGTCTAAAAAGTGTTTCAAAATGGGAAACAAGGGTTTAGTATATACTAAAATGTTCATATATCGTATATCATCTGTAATAAACGTCAGCGTTTCTTTTTAAACAGAACAATCATTTGTCCATGGAATTTTTTTACGAGGGAACTTTTAACAGGTTGATTATGTTTTCATGTTGCTACGATTGTTTACGTTGTAGGTGGCAAAGTTAAAAAAACTATTTCGCTGCTCGAATACATTTTATCCTTTTCAGGAAGTGGGCAAAACTTTCATTACACTGCAACATTGTACTTCTTTACCTAAAAGAACACCTAGAGAGGAACAATGCCCTGCAAAGGTTTGTCGTTAAAAACAAGCCGTTCCCCCTTGGATTTGAACTCCATTCATCAGAGTTCTCATCCCGATGCGTTAACCACTTGACCACGCGATGCAATAAATGATAGCAATTTTGCATAAGTCTCGTGTCTTCATTTTCAGAATATATTGTTTCGTTACCGTGAAAAATAAATTAAAGCTCATCTCTACCTTTATTTAAAGTCTATCTCACAACACACACAACTTTTCACTTAATCCTCAGTTACGTGAGTTTTAAAGGTCAGTCATTGATCATCCCGAATATTTTCCATCTAGGTCTTTTTATCTATAGAATGATAAAAGCTCATTAACAGCACCAGTAATAAAACTGTGAACAGTTCTTGCTAGAAATCTTTAGTACCCTAATACGTTTCTTTGTGAGGCAAAGATAAAATAATGTGATAACTGATAAAAGTTACACAGTTCATGTCACTATGAGAGGCAGTAAAAAGGTGTGCGTGGTTTGAAAAGTAACTTAAATGCTGGTTGTCAAGTCCGTAGACTATGTGGTTCATGTTCATCAATGACTGAAAAGATTTATCCTAGAATTAAACAGGGCTATAACCTCATTGGTATTGGAGTGCATTGAAGGAGTGCATTCCTGAGAAGGAAGGCATTGAACAGGTAAGAATTTTGCAGCGATTGATGGTAAATAAATTCGGCTTATGATTTACGGATGAGGATGACTTGGAAGGAAAATTGCCATTTCTGGAAGTTTTAGTCGAGACGTTCGGTGAATTCTCTGAGACTGGGGAAGTCTAAGCCTTCACATTCTGGGTAAACTACAAATTGTATCCGTGACGGCTGTCCAGAATGTAAGATCAAAGTGATCCAACAGTGTGTCCCATATATATAAGGGACGTATAAACGTGAAGTTCAGGGTGGTGCAAAAGTAATGCACCCTTTTAAAAAATTAATAATAAATAAACAATGAAAGTTATAACGATAGGGTTAAATGCAAACGATAGAGGAACTCGTAAAGTTTATTTACATGTCGTATCCTGTCTACAGATACCCAGTGTATATTGCGGTAATAAAGAAGTGTGCGTTACTTATGCGCCACCCTGTATAATGTATTCACTACACAGTGTAATTCTCATGCTTTTAACTCTTGTAATAATATTATGTAATACTCAAGTCATCAATTGTATGGTCCCATGGTGTAGTGGTCAGCACATCAGACTCTAAATCTGAGAACCCGGGTTCAATTCCCGGTGGGACCTCCAATTTTCATTTATATTTCAAGTGTTTAGGTTGCCAAGTATTTCTAAACATTACCTTATCAATTAGGTAAAACGATTGGTTCTCCCTTACAGCTACGTATAATAGCACATCTGGTGCTTTGAAAAATATGTATGGGTATTATACCATGTTCATATTATCAGCTCCATTTTTTGGGGCGCTTACTTGCGGGGGCGCATACTTGCCCGCATGTCACTGCCCGCACTTTTTCAATGAGAACATAGGGCAAAATTCCTGCATTTCAGAATAGAATACGGGAAAATTTACACTCTGTATTACTCATAAGAGAGCAAGTCAAAATTTTCATATTATAGATAATTCAAATCTTCTCCTCAAACGTTGGGAACCGAAAAGATATTCTCCCATTCTTATTGGTTCAACTTATGATATTAAACCCAAAACCTGTTTTGAGAATTTGACATGCTATTATCAGTTGACAGAAAACTTAGTAATGTATCTTTCAAAAATCATTTTAGGTTTTTGAATAGATGTATTTGATTCATATCACCTCTGCGTAGAGATTGGTCATTTTCTAATGTCTAAAAAGAAAAATAAATATCACGAACAACCTCTCACGTGTTGTCTGCCATTAGATAAAATGTTTATAAATAATGAAAAAATGTTGTCTAATTTTTATTTTTATTTTGCTTTATCTTTAAACTTTAATTCCCTCCCTAGGTTTCTCTTAACTAATAATGAAGCAATGAAGCAGCCAATGTTCAACTCAAACGAACATTTTACTCAAGTGCAAAATTCTACGGATTTAACACCGAAGATTTAAGTACCTCCAGCAGACCAGGCGGCCAGTTATCAAGGCAGAAATTTGCGTGGAAAATTCGTTTAGTGTTAACTTAACATCGGAATTGTTCTCGTTAGAGGGAATGTCACGAGAATGTAGCCGATGCTGACGACCACGACTGTAGGTGCTGACGTCAGCTGCCATTGGCTGGCGTCAGCGTTGCGTGAGGGAGGAGGGATGTGTGTGTGTGTGTGAAGACGTGATTGTCGTCATTTGTTGGTTTGTGACGTGATTGTCGTAATTGGTTGGTTTGTGACGTGATTGTCGTTATTTGTTGGTTAGTGACGTGATTGTCGTTATTTGCTGGTTAGTGACGTGATTGTCGTAATTGGTTGGTTTGTGACGTGATTGTCGTTATTTGTTGGTTAGTGACGTGATTGTCGTAATTGGTTGGTTTGTGACGTGATTGTCGTAATTGGTTGGTTTGTGACGTGATTGTCGTTATTTGTTGGTTAGTGACGTGATTGTCGTCATTGGTTGGTTTGTGACGTGATTGTCGTTTTTTGTTGGTATGTGACGTGGTTGTCGTTATTGGTTGGTTTGTGACGTAATTGTCGTTATTTGTTGGTTTGTGACGTAATTGTCGTTATTTGTTGGTTTGTGACGTAATTGTCGTTATTTGTTGGTATGTGACGTGGTTGTCGTTATTGGTTGGTTTGTGACGTAATTGTCGTTATTTGTTGGTTTGTGACGTAATTGTCGTTATTTGTTGGTTTGTGACGTAATTGTCGTTTTTTGTTGGTATGTGACGTGGTTGTCGTTATTGGTTGGTTTGTGACGTGATTGTCGTTATTGGTTGGTTTGTGTGCAGAATTTCTGCATTATAGCGCAAAGTACTGGAATAAAGGTAACTTTAAGGAAAAATGATTAAAGCCATAGCTACATTAATGCACCAAATAAATAATTAAAATTAACATTAATTTAAAGGGATTCCAATAAAAAAATTTCAAAGAAAAAATTTCGTTAAAAAACCTCATAAATGCAGTCACTCATTTCACACCGCTCCTCTGGAGCGGTACCACAACTGTGCTAGTTGTGGCGTACTAGGACCAACTTTTCCTTTCCACTACTAACTTGTGTGGAAGCTCCTCTTATTCCCTCAGTTCTTCATCAGATTCCGCATAGAAACCACCTTATCTGCTTATCTCGGAATCAACATTACTTCCGAATGAATGATAGACACTTCGCTGGGCCCTTTGATCTCAATTGTAGCCGAATGTGTCTGGTATATTTGATCGGCAAAGTTACCCCTTCATCTGGAACTTCAGCGGGATCTCAATCGTATCTACACGTGCCTGGTGGAGTTCAACCGACAAAGGTGTTTATTCCTCTGCTAACTTCCGTACCGTAAATTCATCCTTTATGAAGATGTGCAAATAAAAATCTGCGCCGGAAGGACGGACGGATCGGCAACCGGGATCACGGAGCGGACGGCAACACCAGGATGTCGCCCGGAGGTTGGTCTAGTGCATCGTGGCAAATGGACTGTTCGCGGACGGTGTGAACTTTTTGGTGACTGCTTCCCATGATAAATTATACATCTGCCTGATAAACTATAAACTTAAAACTTTGGTGTTTAACCTTTAAACTTGAAACTTTGGTGTTCAACTAATAACCTTGAAACTTTGGTGTTCAACCTATAAACTTGAAAATTTGGTGTTCAACCTATAAACTTGAAACTTTTGTGTTCAAACTATAAACATAAAACTTTGGTGTTCAGCCTATAAACTTAAAACTTTGGTATTCAACCCTGAAACTTAAAACTTTAGTTTTCAACCAATATACTTAAAACTTTGGTGTTCAAACCTATAAACTTAAAAACTTTGGTGTTGATCCCTCCAAACTTAAAACTTTGGTGTTGAAACCTGGAAACTTAAAACTTTGGTGTTAAAACCGATAAACTTTGATGTTTTGTTGGTAAAACCATCATACTTGGAAACTTTGGTGTTACAACTGTTGCTTGCTATCTAGGCAGCAATTTCAACTGTATTTTGAGTAATCTTTGAAAATTACTTCGGCAGTTTGCGTTTTCATGCCTTTTCAGGATGGACGATGCCCTGGCAGGAGATCGGGCATGGTATTGAACTAATGAAAGTTCCTACAGCTCGTCCTGTTTCCTGTTCATGTGTCCGTTACGGCTGTTTCCGATGTGTGTTCATTGCTCATCTCTTTCTGGATTAAACTTAAATGTCGATGCAAAATTATTTTAATCCACCCGTTTTTCTTTCAAAAACAAATTCCTTACATCGCTAGCCCCTGAAATCATATTTCAATGTATGTGTGCATTAAAAAGAGTGTTTTCAACAATGCATCGCCACTGAAATTATATCTTCTTTTCTAATTGTAGGTACATATATTATCAAATCAAGATTAAGAAACCATAGGAATACATTGCCCTCAATCATTTGTTTCGGCTTGTGACACTCTTGATCATTTTTTTCACAATTGACATGGGTATTATAATACTCATTTGTGAGTTTCAACTAAAGATTTAATGTTAAGGTATCTTATAATATTGTTGATCCTTTTCATCCATCAACATTATTGGAAATACATGAATAAGTTCAGGATTTCCCATGCTCTGGAGCGGTCAGGAGACGAAAGGCAGAGAGGAGGGAGGGAGACTACGAGCTCGCTGAGATAAGACTGTGGGAACAAGGACTCTTCAGACAGGCCTACCGCTTGAGACCGCGGGGCAAGCACAACGTTTCACACTTCTCGCCTACACTGATTTGTCGGCTTTGCATATGATTTTTACTGATGTAAGCAGAATGTGACAATAGTTCTTTGGCAGTGACAATGTGATTAGTATGATTGTTTAGATAGTTTTTTCCTAGCATTTTAAAAAATTAATGCACCATTGTTCTGTCTCGCCTACCCGCTTTTGCGGCGAGAAACTTCCAGAACTAACTGGCACAGAAAACATAGTCTTCTGCTGACACCCTAAAAATGCCAGTACACGCTGCAAATAACAAATTTATGACAAGACAGGAAAAAAGGAAAGAAATGCTCACCTCGACACAACGTTTTATAACGTCTTCGAAGAATATGTTCCGGTGAACATCTCTTCACAAAAAGCCGGCTGTCAGGGATTTAGACGTCCCTGAAGCGGGACCAGTTTAGCTCGGAGCACATTTTGAGTCATGCGCCCAGGACCACTTCTCGTTTTCATCTGAGGAAGCAACCCGCGAAGGTCCCTCCTCAACTTCGGTCGGATCCGTAGCTGAGGCTTCGGATTCGCTCGTGAAGACAAACGAACACATTAAACATGCTCAAGATTTATCAATGTCGCCAGGAAAGTGAAGCACTCCCACCTTTGCCCCGCTTGTCATAAATAGGCAGCGTTCTTACTTTTTAGGCCAGTGTGATATAAAACTGACCTTGTCCCTAAGTGTGCAAGAGATGGGTTGTCTTGCACGGGACTCTGGTAAGGAGCAAGGCTGGATTTGTGACAGTTCCCGCACGTCCGACCACGACCTAGTCTCGACAAAATCTCAGCAGCCGTTTACCTACATGTACGCAAGTCCTTGAATCTATTTATGCATTATTTCAATCTGACTACAAGTGTTTCATAAACCAATCACTTCTCATTTAACCATAAATTTGCTAGCTCTAAGCCCGAAACATGTAGTACCTGCTGCGATAACAAAAAATGCGTCGGTGTACAGTGGTAATTCATCCACCTAATCACACCTAATCTTTTTAAAATTAATAGCATAAAAACCCTGTTGCATAGAGCCTTTAATATATGTTCAAATTATAATTTACTTCACAATGAATTCTCTTTTATGTGCAATTTTTTCAAGAAGAATAGTTTTTCTGTTTGTTCAGTTCAATCTTTGATAAAACGTTTTTTAAATTCCAAATATAGCTCACCCGTCAATCTCGTCGATAGCACAAGAAAGAGATAATACTTACCTTTTTTATACTTTGGGCCTAAATCTGAACAAATGAGAACAGAACTTGTCAAACTTCTTCACTCATATTTACCTGATGTTGATTTCAAAATTATTCGTACAAATAAATTTACAATAGGTTCGTTTTTCAACTACATAGATAAATTACCTTCCAGCATGTGCCGCTCTCTTGTATATGAATATCGTTGTGCACAATGTGCATCTAGTAATGTAGGCTCGACCTGCAGAACTTTGGGCGTCAGAGTAGCGGAGCATGCTGGACGTAGTAGCAGGACTGGAGGGATTCTGGCCCATCCCCCTCATTCTTCGGTTCGCCCCCATAGTGAACAGTGTGGCTCCAGTGTTCAGTGCTGTAATTTTAGCATTTTAGTTTCAGCCAGCTATCAGATGGATTTAAGAATTTTAGAGTCCTTAAACATTTTCAAACTTAGGCCGCCTTTTAATGAAACCAATAGTGCCCACCCTTTGTACATAGTTTCCCCTTGATTTTAGTAGTAGTATTTCTTTAGTTCTGTGTTTATTTCCCGTATATTTTTATCTATTCATCTCTGATTTGTCCTTTGCAGACATACTTGTACTGATGATGAGCCTGATGCTCGAAACGTTTACCTTTTAACAGCAATAAATAATTTTAGCAATGTTGACTTTAAGAGTAGCAACCTTGGTGTTTTTATATACGATTCATCCACTTTGTGATAGGGTTTTGTTGGAACCAATAAATTGGCAATCATTGTTCATAATATCTCAATTATCTGTAATGAAAAATGAAAAAANAGTAAGTCCATCTCTAGAGCGTGCAGAAATATCATTTACTTCTGGGACCAAATTGCACAGCTGCGAAGAATGCGATGCCTTGCAGGGTGCTGCTAAGACATGTATAATTTCGATTAAAAACAAGCTACTTGCCAAGAAGGGAAGATTTGTGGCATAATGTATGATCTGTATGTATAGCTATTAGCTTAACTTAAAGTTTTTTATATTTATTAATGTTCTAAGTAGTAAGGATGTTAGGTGGATTGCTCTTTAGTAAATTGTGAAAGCTATTTTTCCTCGTAATTACGGGATAATATCCTAATTATAGGTTACCAAGATAAATTTAGGCTCTTATAGCTCATTTTTTCATCTTTTGTAATTTTTTTCTGCAGTTAAATTAATTTGATATGTGTTTGTGTGTGCCGCGTAGCTTGAATGGTGGCTGGGTATTGCGTCTGTTTTGCGCTATGTTGCTGGTTTTGATAGAAACGACCATATGCCGTTGTTGCATTGAATAATTTTCTAGTTCATGGTTGATGTAATAATTGCTAATGTTTAACGATTTGGTCACCTACAGTCTAGAGGGTTTCCTTATAATAAGCTGATCCTCTCTCAGTGTTGTCCTCATGGTTTATGTTAGTAAAATAATGCAGGATGATCCCTGAATAATTCCTTCAGATCCTGTTGTATTTAGATTAAAAGAAACAGCAAGCATGATGCTGAATATTTCCTTTGATTTGCTGTTGTGTTTATATGGAAGAAAATTGCAGGCAGAAATAAAGGCCCAATTACTGGTTCTTAAAGATTAATTTGAGTTGAAGCAATCTAAATATCCTCACAATAAAAGTATTTATGACAATTTATAACACATTTCTTAATTTTTACAGCAACAGATGGATGATAGCCTTGCAACCAAATTTACAAAAGTGATACTGCTAATAAACAAGAAACTACAAATTAAGAAGAGAAATCATATATTATTTTTTATCCAAAATTTAAAAATACATTTTTTATAAAAAATGTTTTAATGAATATCAGCCATTTTTAAACTTTCAGTAATTTTTTTCTGAAGTGTTAAAACCAGATAGGTATGCAAAAAGTTCAACTTCTTTATGTTATGTCAAGGATCTTTTTAGTAAACCATCCAGATTGAAATTATATTTTCTACATTATAAATCATGTTTCGGTCAATATTGATTTTAGGCCTTTCACGGAAATTAATAATTCCATTCCGAACAATCACTTAAGGA
>JACJUY010002104.1:31549-47894 GCA_014220935.1 Platorchestia sp. MABIK
TTCCTTTAGTGATTGTTCGGAACAGAATGTTTAATTTCCGTGAAAGGCCTAAAATCAATATTGACCCATGTTTCTAGTTTTTTCAAGATAATTATCTAGGTTTTTATGAATCACTGGACATTAATCGATTTTCTAATTTTTGTTGCTTGTATAGTGGTAAATAGATTAAAATAAACATTTCTTCTATGCACTTTATGTCGTAAATCAGTATTTAACAAGTTATAACAGTATTTTAATTTTTGTTTATTATATATGGAATGAACGTTACGTTAAATTAGGTTGGGTAGGTTAGCTTAGGTTAGCTTAGGTTAGCTTAGGTTATCTTATATAACCAATTGTACTAACTTGGAAATGTAATTGCTTTATCATTCTTTTCTATTAAGTTATCGATTGCTCTAAAATAATTTGATTACGCAAATGATAAGTACATATCAGGGCAGCCATAACTTCACTTGCGGCACTGCAACCATGGCGTCACGCGCGATTGATATCCTGTTGTAAATATTTACAGTCATCTTTGATATGTAATAGATTCCATTTGCCTGTGCAAAATAACCAAAAGTTATTCAAATCATATATAATACTGTGCTCTTGATTTATTAACAATTTGTAGTGCTACCAAGAATCAATTTTGTATCTGTGGAAATGAAGTGCTTTAAAGTATAGCTTATAGGTAACATATAAATGATCTTATCAGTTAAAATAAAACTGGAAATATGCAAAGAATCTTAAGATTCATGTTTTCAAAGTTTTTAAGATTTTTTGCTGAAAAATTTAACAAAGCAAACTCTAACCTACAGTTTACAATCTGCTTTGCTTAAAAAATTATTATATATAAACCCACAGTACATACACACTTTGCTTCTTTATAATATAGGTACATAGAAGAAATGTTATTTGGGATAGCTAATTAAATTGGCAAGTGAGAAATTTTGAAATGTTTGATTTTACCAGTTAGTTAAATTCTATCTTGTTAACTTTTAGGATTGATTTAACGTTCATAATTTTGCATACTTTATGAGTGCTGTTGTTAAGATGAGCAATCTTCAACATAACTTTTGGTGTAGTTACCTAGCATTGAGAAGATTTATTGAACTGGTTACCTTTTTTCAATTTGTAATGCCAAGGTATGTACACATTTCAAAACTGCCCATCAACTTCATCTTGTTTAATACCTAATCTGATATTTTGAGCACTTAAATCCAATTCCCATCTTACTTTGACAAATCAACAGAAACAGCCAATGCCATGATTATAAATGAAAATGTAGAAGAAGCCTACATTGGCAGTGCCTGATGTGTAAAGCATGGTTGGAAATTGTCTAAAGTTTGTCAGCTCTCCATCAAATTGTACAAATATTGTCTCTCTAACATTTTCACTATAAATTACTGAAAAAAATACATTCATCTTGAAAAAACTGTTTAATAAAAATTTGTTCCTGTTGAATTTGATAGTTTTTATAAGCCAAAATTTTAACCATTAAAGCATGTTGATAGATGGTATGGATTGGTTCCTTTTGTGATGCCAAATTGACGGATAAAAAGTTGTATTTTCTGAGCCTGATTTATTCCGTGGAATCTTCCTGATGTTCAGGCATAGGAGAGAAAGTCCAATTTGTTGACCTTAATTTATTAAGTTGAGATGCGTCAACAGTTTTTTCTGTTGTGAATATTTCCAATATATTTTAAAATTCCAGATTGCTGCATAAAGAAGCTAATGCTTTAGTTAAGTTGCAAAATTTCTGCAAAATAAGTCCAGCAAAAGAGCGATCAGCTAACAAGCTTTTTTTTTAATTTTGAAAATTGTGAAAGAAGTTCAGTTTGCAAGTCCCTATGATACGCAAGCTCGGTTTATCGTAGGGAGACATTTTTTCCTCCGTTGTACAGAGGCACCAGTCAACGTATATTGGTGATAGCTTAACATATGTTCAACTTGGCTTGGGTGAACATTTTTAAATTCACCAATTGCGCATTTTAAATATGTATAGCCTAGTTTCAAGTCCAGGAATTTAAAGTATCTTGTTTGAAAAGATTCAGATTTGTGAGAATAAATGAAGAAAAATGTATTGAAGTTTACCTTCATACTTTGTTATGAAATAGAATTGGTTGTATGAAATATAATGTACATATTGGCTCATTGAATGTAAAGTAAATGAACATCATAAAAAGTGATTCTCTCAAATTTATGAAAATCAAAGTGAATAAAATCTATAACATAATATTTAGATTTTAACATTAAATAGAATTTTAGCTCCATAGATGAGAAAGTTCTTAAAAAATCTGCTTTTCCTGATTTTCAGATCAATATTGAAATGAAACGTTAAATTTAAGTAGCTTATAAAAGCGTGTAATTTTGGCTAGTTGTTTTGAGTGCTATTTGCGTGAGAAAAATTACAGGCCTTCTCATAAATTTGAAAGCATGACAGCAACTTGGAATGATGTAATTTTGTTGTGTTTAAAGCATAGATTTTGTTCTCTATTACTTTTTGTGTCTCTAATTCTTACTGCATATCAGAGCTTCATATCCAAGCATTCTTCTTGTCTAGGTAAGCTTTAACTTATAATTATGTATGAATTAATTTACATACAACCTTATATTATGAGTTTGGACCTCAGTTTAATGATTAATAAAATAACCATGGTCACAACCAAAGCTTTATTATGTGAAGATCTTGAGTCACTATTGATTAATCTTTTTGCTTGTGGAAGTTATTTCACATGTAAAAGTTTAATTTACTTATAAGGACCCTATAAGGACTAGTGTCAACCAAGTCGTTTGGAATGTCTCAAGTTAGGTAGATACAAAGACTTCTTTGTTGACTAAATGAAAATAAGATTTATGAAGAATAAACTGCCACAACCTAAAATTATCTTCTAATATGTACTGTTTTGCTGGAAAAATTGTTGAACATACAAACATGCTTTCAGTCAATGGTGATATTTTTAGGTACAAAATAGTTGCTTGTAATTTAGGTCTTTTCCATGCTTCTTATTTTCTCAATACTCTAGGTTGTCTCCAGAAGTTTGATCATTTTGAATGAATTTTATTTTACCTAGTAAATCACTTGGTAATTTAAATAGCTCTAATGATGTTTGTTGAATTACATATTACTCTTATTGTTTGATAGTTTGATTCTGTGTCTCAAAGATGTTAGGTTAAAAATGTCTACTTCAGTGTATTTGAACTTTGCAGTTAAATTGACTATAATGAATTTAATATCTCCATGTACTCCAATGATGCTGTGGTAAAAATGTTGTCTCATATTAATGAACATCATATCAAGAAAGTAATAATGATTACTTTTTTCTGCAACATATCAAAAAAGTTTAATATGTTTGTTAGAAATGTTCTTCTTCGATTTGTTGGCTGTCCTGTTCGGCGCCAATTGTTCGATAATTATTTAAGCTGGTCCTTCTTGGGAGCCAGTTGATAGATTATTTAGGCGCGCGCATCCTGTTCGGCCCTATTAATAATTATTTAGGCTGGTCCTTCTTGGGAGCCAGTTGATAGATTATTTAGGCGGGCGAATCCGGTTCGGCCCTATGGATAAGTATTAGGCTGGTCATTCTTGGGAGCCAGTTGATAGATTAGTTAGGCGTGCAAATCCTGTTCAGCCCTATTAATAATTATTTAGGCTGGTCCTTCTTGGGAGCCAGTTGATAGATTATTTAGGCGGGCGAATCCGGTTCGGCCCTATGGATAATTATTTAGGCTGGTCCTTCTTGGGAGCCAGTATTCTTCTCAGGGAAGATAGTACGCGGTTTATTTCCAGAGTTTATTTGCAGGAAAATAATATTAGTTGTTGAGGATTACAATAGCAGATCCGGAGGTTCCGAAATTCCAGAGAGCGGACCGTTTCGTTAGTCGCTCTCAGTTAGGCTGTAGCAGATAAGGAGGTTCCGAAATTCCAGAGAGCGGACCGTCTTTCTCAGTCGCCCTCCCGAATTTCGGACTAGCCGTATTCAAGGGGGTTTGGCGAGTATCTATGATACTCGAATTAAATTTTGACAAACTTTATTTACAAAGATACAAGAATATCCATACTAGCGCGGTGCCTAACAATGTTTTACGGTAAGGAAATGAACCAAAGGTTCACATTTTTGAATATGAGGCACCACATGACAGTCTATGTAAATGAGAAGTGCCCTGTGGTTGTTCAACAACCTTTGTCTGTGCAGCACTGCTATCATTCAACAACCTCTGCTTGTTCAACTTGCTACGCATACTGAGCCACTTGATTGGGCTGTGGTCAGACTCCCAATTACCAGACAGCCAATACAGCTATGGATTCATCAGGGTCAGGGTAAGTATTGCTAACTATTTATTACGTGAACTGTTGTTCTTAAGTTAGTCCAATTTTATTTGATGTGTGCATATGTGCTGTGGTTTCTATTCTTTGTTTAATGGCTATTTTGATACAAAGTTTCAAGTTTTAGTTTGGAGTTGAGTGTCAAATTATTAAGGTAAGCACATATAAAAAAAAATTTTTCAGACTCTTTGAACATTTGCTAGATTATTTCTTACTTTATAAGAGTCTAGCAGAAGAGCATGACTTAATTTTTGCTGCAGAAATTTGCAGTGAGAATATTTTGGTATCTTTGTCTGTATTTATTCATGCAGTAATATTGGCTTGGTAATTAGTAAGAAATGTTGAAATTCAAATTATTTCTTGGTAGCATTTTGAAGGACCTAGTATCATTTTATGTACCAAATGTCTTGCATCATGCAAGGTTGATGTCAAAAGTTCTTGTACATAAAAGTTTGATGCATTTCAAATTGACTCGGTATTTTGTCAGGAAAATGAACTATCTCACAGAAGCATATATTTTTTTTCATGAAGTGTAGATTTAAACCTGGCATTAAACATAAGAAGCAATTAGAGCAGCAAATGATTCCCCATTCAAGCATAAAGTAAATAATGAGGATATAGTTACTTGAATTACTTTAGCTTAGTAAAAAAATTTTGTGTACATTTCTGGTGTTAAGCTTTCAAAACAGTAGCTCTATACGCCATTTTTATGAGCAATTTTGAACAAAAACCATGAGCTTATAATACTTCAGTTGTACTTGAAACAAAATCATGGGAGCAAAAAAGTATCACCCCATAAAAGCTATTAATAAACCCAACTGCTCTTAACACTTTGACTGTGATGTGAGCCACCAGTGGTACACAGAGGAAATTTTCATAATGTTGCTGACCGACCAGTAGTCACCAACTCAATTTTCATGAATACTTAATGAAAACTAAATGCAGGCACGATCCAGTTAATGTTTGCTATTGCCAACATTACTTACTACAATTGACTTTAAATTTGAGTTGAATATTAAACTTCAGTTTAACAAGTTGCAGTCAAAGTGTTGAAGCCTTCTTTAAAAAATCACTTTTCTATAAAAAGGCTCAAGCACTTTAAATTTTTTGTTAATTTACGTCTTTTTCAAATCAATTTTAAGTATATTTTATTTGTTATTTTCAATCCTATGCAAGGGGATGCTCACGTGAATGATTCTCAAAAATAAGAGTAAAGGTTTGAGATATGGCCAAGTACACCAGTTGGAACTGAATTGCTTGTTATGCATTGCATGTTTCAACAAATGACATGTAGGGGCAGTATAGGAGGTATAGGAATGGGTTGAAAAATTGCATTCATATTCATGTGTTGTGACTAGCCCTGAGTTTGGAAGCAGCAGTATTTTGTCTTGCAGAATATTACCAATTACACACTGAGACTGTCGCTATTTTTTAGTCACGAAACAGCAGTGACTTATAACAGAGCTGGTGCAGGATAGTAAAGGACAGGCAAGTGGCTGTGAAGAGTAGTTTCAGGTCACCAAGATTGTTTCAGAGTAATGGCATGAAGCAGGAAGGCACCAGTCAGTGCGCAAATGTAAATTAAAGCTTTTTCGCCTTCATTTTAAACTACTAACAGTTTGACTGCATCAGGAGTCACAGGTGGTTGCTGAGGGCATTTTCATAGTGCTGCTGACCAAACAGTTGTCACAAACTCAATTTTCTTAAATACTTGATCAAAACTAAATTCAGGCACAATCCAGTTAAAGTTTTTTAAACATTGCTCACTACAGTTGACTAAATTTGAGTTGAATATTAAACTTCAGTTTTACCTACTGCAGTGAAGTGTTGATACATGAAACAAAATGAACAAATGTCACGGTCAATGAGGAATTATCAACTGCATGCTACTATTATATGTCATATAGTACACGGACAGTTTTCATCAATCATAATTTTCTTCTTATTCATCTAATGTTATACTGGCTGACCTACTACTTACCTATAAGTGTTGTTCATACAGTTCTATTTGTTTAATTTCAGCAGAATTTACTCTTGTGAATCAATACACATCTTAATAAAGTTTAATCCTCTCAGGAGGCCACTCAGGGGGATACAACTATTGTATCTACGGGAATTAGCGCTCCCAGGGGGACAATGTGAGGACCCGAGCTGAGAGTTAGGTAGGCCTTCTTTTTGTTGAAATAAAATACTTTTGTTATGTTGAGAACCATCTTTTTTTGGTTCACTGCTATCCTGTTTTTTCAGCACCTACTACTTTCTTCTTCAACTTTGATCTCGTTTCATGAACTTCTTTCTTGTCTTACTGTTTCTATGCCCTTTCTGCATAGATTCCGCGTTCCCTTAACTCCATACTAAATGGTGCCTTCTTCCTTCCTCTCTTTGGATCGCCTTTGTTGCGGATAGGGAGGCTGAAACTAACTAATAATCTAATCCTCTCAGGAGGATACTTCTATTGTATCTATTGGAATCCGCAATCCCAGCAGGAATAATCTATATGCAATCCAAAGCTGAAGGTTAGGTAGGTCTTCCTTTCATTAAAACAGAATTGGTTTTTAGTTTTGTCATAGAAATCTTTTTTTTGTATTCACTGCTGTTCTGTTTTCATCACCTCTTATTATTTTCTTCAACTTTTGTCTTGTTTTACAAACTTCTTTCACTCTTAGTGTTTGGTGCTCCTATGTGTAGGGTGCAGGGATGCACCTCATGTATGAATGGTTTCCATTAATTTCATATTAAATGATGCCTCCCTCCTTTTGTCTTTGGAACACCTTTGTTGTGGTTAAGGAGGTTTAAAATAGCTTATTATTTAATGTAATGCAGTGTAATTTTCTTAGGCTGTATAAATTTTTTAAAAAGCATCATGAAATTGAATTGGCTCATTAAATTGTACAATAAGGCAATAAGTGCTGCCATTTTTGGGTGAAAGCAGCTTGTAATAGTTATTTTGGATTTTTATTTGTGCTGTTGATTTCGTAAAATTGGAGGAGGTGTTATGCAAAGCAGCATTTTATCACTTTGGCACTAGTCAAGAACATCTCAAAACTCTGAAGGGTTATGAATTTGTTCTCCTCAGGAGGATACAACTATTGTATCTATGGGAATTAGCACTCCCAGGGGGACTATGTGAGGGCCTGAGCTAAACGTTAGGTAGGCTTCTTTTTTTGTTGAAATAGAATAGGTTTTGTTTTGTTACGAACCATCTTTTTTCAGTTCACTGCTGTCCTGTTTTTCAGCACCTACTACTTTCTTCTTCAACTTTTTCTTGTTTCATACAATTCTTTCTTAGCTTACTGTTTCTGTGCACTTTGTGCATAGATTCCACGTTCCCTCAACTCCAAACTAAATGGTGCCTTCCTCCTTCCTCTCTTAGAACATCTTTGTTGTGGTTAAGGGAGGCTAAAACTCTCTTATATAATAATGTGAATTTGTTTGCTCTCAAAAAATTGACCTGAGGCTACAATATTAAAATATTCACAGGTATGGGATATGTATCCTAGTTTATTATTCAAACTCGTATTGTACTTTCAAGTCCATTATTTTGCGCCTCTTGAGTTTAACCTTCAAATGAATCTTGAAAATTCTAGCAAACTAAAATTTTGTTTACATTTATCATCTCAGCTGCACTTTGAATACTGATAGATGTAGCATAAGATCTCTGTTTTTCCCAGGTGGTGGCGGTGTTCAGCAGCCTCGTGCTCATGGCCCTGCTTGCCTGCTGCACGCTCAGAGGCATCCTCGTGTTCCTCTTGATCAGCAACAGGGATGTCCTCACCTCCTGCAGGTGTTGCAAAATTGCTTCATTTTAACGTGTTGCTTGTGGTACGACCCTTCGATGGGTCGTGCTTAAATTTTTCATAGCTGCGAAATGACCCGTCAATGGATCACTGGAAAATTTTTGACAATCTTGGAAAATGAATGGTATTTAATATACGCAGTTAATGTTCGATAATTATAAATTTTTAACAATTTCCGACTTTGAATTTGAAAATTGTTGAAAATTGAACTTCAGTTTAACCTGTCACAGTTAATGTGTTGATGACTTTGTTTTTGGGGTTTCATTGATTTTGTCATTTACAGTGATGAGGTCCTGAGCTGAGAGTTAAATAGGCTTTTTTTTGTTGAAATAAAGTGTTCTTTGTTCTGTTAAGGATCACTTTTTTTCAGTTCACTAGTGTCTTGTTTCTCAGTACCTACTAATTCCTTGTTCAATATTTATCTTGTTTCATGAATTTCTTTCTCATCTTACTGTTTCTATGCACCTTGTGCATAGATTCCACGTTTCCTTATCTCCATAGTAAATGGTGCCTTTCTCCTTCCTTTCTTTGGAATGCTTTTGTTGTAGTTAGGGAGGCTAAAACTAACATCTAATCTATTCTTTCATTTACAGGGTGTACCGACTTGGTGGATGATTTGCTAATTTGGTAGAATTGCATGGCTTTAACTACACAGTTCTAATTTTAAGGATTTCATTATATTTCAGCGTTCTGAAAGCCTACTTCATTGGTGGGTGTTTTGTAACCCCAGTAAAATTGCCTGGCTTTAACAGATTTTTTATTGGTTTGGTTGAATTTCAGCTTCTTGTGCAACCTTCCATGCTGGTGGGGGTTTTGCAAGTATAAAATTATTTAATGGCTTTGACAACTTATTTAGTAGCTTTTAACCTTGTATCAGAACCTGTGTACTTTGTGGAAGTTTAAAAAGTGTGACAAAATAGCATAGTCGTCACAACAAGGTTTCTGCTTACTGGCTGTTCCAATGAATTTGGACCCTATGGAATATGTGATTTACGGTAGTGTTGAAAGTAGGAATAAATTGCGGGATTTTGGCATTGTTCCTGGTTTCGTGATCAAGTCAGCTCAATATTTAACTAAAATTTGTCATTTTAAAGTTTTTTTAATTTTAGTAAACTTTTATGAGCATTTCTTTTGCTGATACCAGTTTTTTCTTTATTAGTTTCGTTAGTTCACTTATAGGTTACTAGAGGTCCTTTTCATTTTTGTGAAAAAATGCAGGAGTTACTTTTTTCTTCAAAAATGAGTGGGTTAGAAGAGGAGTGGTGAATAATTCATCTGTATGCAAAGATTGTGTATTTGCTTGGTACTGTGTGAAATGGAGAATACTTCGTACAGTGTTTTTGTTGTTACCACTTCCTCATTGACTTGTTATTGTTGTGCTCTCTTAAAGTATGAATTTCATTTAGCTCGTAAAATTTATTTTTTACATCTTTCAGAACCAATGTTGCCAAATGTTTTCAGTGACCATATGTGAACACGTTTTAGTACGAATTTTATCAGGCAAATTTTAATTGCTTAGCGATCTTCATAATTCTTTACTGAAGTGATGAACGTTTGCAGCTCTGCAAGCAATGCATTCCTACTGGGCCTGGAAGTGCTGGTGCTGACAGCCGTCATCTCAGGCACGATGTCCGCCTCTCCCATCGACTGTGTCGTGAGAGCGTCGGCCTCCACTGCTGCCAATCAGCCTTTCTTTGCCTCCTTGTCCGCCATCTCTAAGACGCACTTCGGCAAAACCTGGCGCTCGAGGTACGTTTTTACTGATTACCAAGACGCACCATGGTAAAAACCTGGCTCTCAAAGTACGTTTTTATTGTGTATTCTGATCTCCAAGACGCAGCTCGGTAAAAATCTGGCGCTCAAATGGCGTTTTTATTGTATATTCTGATCTCCAAGGCGCAGCTCGGTAAAAATCTGGCGCTCGAAGTACGTTTTTATTGTGTATTCTGATCTCTAAGACGCACCTTAGCAAAACCTGGGCGCTTGGTGTTCCTTTTTATTTGGTATATTGATGAGTCGATGCATGGTTATGCTGAAGTTTTATTGATACTCAGTAGAGATGCCGCATGTGAGACTATCTGCTGACGGCGTCAGCTGTGAACAACATGTTGAAAGCCGTTGAAGGCTGAAAATCAGTTATAAACTGAGGCTGAAGCTCCAATTTCCGCGCACAGAGAATGAAAATCAACTTCCTAAAGTTCTGCCAGTTACAGGGCATGGGAAATTCATGAATTAAAATTTTCACAGTCAATTATTTATTTTCATTTTGGGTTTTTGTATTTTCTGTATCTTTGGTATTTATTTCTTCTCTTGGCATTAGAATTTTAAATATTGCATGTGATTTCTGTTAAATGTTTCTGAGTGTTGTTTGTGGCAACGTCTTGTGAGTTATAAGGGAATTTCATTAATTAGTTCTGTTGAAATTGAAAACTTCCAAGTAAAACTCATTTTACTTTCATTTAATGAAAAAGGTTATGCAAAGTCAGTATTTCATAAATTATTTTTACCTTGAAGTGTTCTTTTGCATCGGAATGCCATTGCTTGAATTTGATTGCAAATGAACCAATGATTTCATGGTTTTCAATTTTAGATTTACTCTGTAAAAACAATTTGAAATGAGACTTGTTTCTGATGATGTTAGAAATTATGTCAAGTTACTCTCATAAAATCCACGATGATCCCATAAGTAGCCATATGAAAAGTTCATATTACCTGCAAATAGAAACGCTTCTCAGCTAAATATTATATTCTGCACTATCACATTACTTAGTAACTGCTGCATCTAGAATATTTTTGCCAAACCTACGCATGAACCCTTTCAAGCCTCATTAGACTGGACAGTTATTGCCTTAGAACCATTCTTTGTTGAATTTATACCATAATGTGTTCTTTGAAGTTCAGTTCCAAAAAGCATTCCCTTCCTCATTTTGATGTCATGGATAACATTACGCTAGTGTCAGTCTGAAGCCCGGTGGTTATAAAAAAGTTATTGCGATTAAATATTCAGAGAATAGCAAGTGAATTCTATAGCATATTTCATCAGGTACAAGTGTTCACTCCATTATAATTTCAACGTGTGTGTGGCCAGGTCAGGGACATGCGGCGTGCTGCAACATCAGCTGTGCCCTGTGCTGCTGCTTGTGCTCGGGTCCTGGCTGATGCTCGTCACGCACAGCGCCACTGCCTCCTTCCTATACAAGTTCGTGCACTGTACTGTGCATTCCTGTTATAATCTTCAGACTGCATGTATCATTCTTTTATATTTTGGTCGTTTAAAGTTAACTTTAAAGTCTGTCCCATAGGTTGAGTGTTTTCTTAATATATGTTAATCAACCATCATTATATTGTTCATTTGTTTGATAAATTGTAATTTTTTGTTATGATGGTGCGGAGTCCTAGCGTAGCACCGACTGTAATGCAGGAAGGCTGTTTCTCTTTTTCTTGTCTTATTGCAGTTCACACAATGGTCGAGCTAAGAATTTTAGTTGAGGTTGGAACGGCTGAAATGCTTGTAATTGCGTAATAATTGAATTATAACTTGTGATTATAACTGCAAAACTATAATTAAAAGTAGTATAATGCCTTCAAGTGTAATTTTAATAATGCATATGTAATGCACTGACATTTCTTATATCGAATGAAATATTGGTTACACTATTAGCTATTATAGTTAGTGCAAATTTCAATGCCATCAGAACTGTAGTTAATTGCTCCAATAATTATTATAGCGAATGCAAAAATCAGAACAATCAGTACTGTAGCTAACTGCACAAATAATTGCTATAGTGAGCGCAAAATTACTTGCAACAGTATCCAGTAGTTATGAGCCTTTACTCGGCAGCTTGTTCGAGCAAGCAAGCACGAGCTCCTTCGTGCTGCTGCTGGACACCCTGACGGCCTTGTGCATCCTGCTGCTGGCCGCCTCCTACCTCTGGCAGCCCCTCCTGCTCTCCGTGCGGGTCCTCATGCAGGTGTGTTGGGAACAGGGCTGGTGTGTATTTGAGTGGTGTTTTGAATGCGGGGTTGTATAAATTGGGGTGGGGTTTTAGAAGCGGGGTTTGTATGGATTTGGGTGGGGTATTAAAAAGCGGGTTTGTGTGAATTTGGGTGGGGTTTTAAAAGTGGGGTTGTGTGGATTTGGGTGAGGTTTTAAAAGCGGGGTTGTGTGGATTTGGGTGGGGTTTTAAAAGCGGGTTTGTGTGGATTTGGGTGGGGTTTTAAAAGCGGGGTTGTGTAGATTTGAGGGGTTTAAAAGCAGGGTTGTATGGATTTGGGTGGGGTTTTAAAAGCGGGGTTGTGTGGCCTTGATGGATTTTAAAAAGCTGAGTTGTGTGGATTGGGGTAGGATGTTGTAAAGCGGAGTTGTGTGGATTGGGGTAAGATGTTGTAAAGCAGAGTTGTGTGGATTGGGGTAGGATGTTGTAAAGCGGAGTTGTGTGGATTATGTAGATTTGAGGTGGGATTTTGGGGTTCTGGTAGGGTTTTGAGAGTTAAGGCAGGGTTTGAAAAGTTGAAGTTGTGTAGATTTGGAGTTTAAGGGTTGAGATGAAATTTTAAAAGTTCGGCTGTGTGGATGTGAGGTGAGATTTTGAAATTGAGGTAAAATCTTAAGGTTGGGGTGTAGATTTAGGTGAGGATTTTGAAGGTTAAGGTAAGATTTTTAAGGTTGTAGTTGTGTAGATTTGGAGTTGTGATTTGAGATTTGAGGTTGGGTTTTAAAGGATGGTGCTTCGTAGATATAGTGTTGAATTTTGAGAGTCAAAGTAGGATTTTGAAGATTGGGGATGTGTACGTTTGGAGTGGGAATGTGTGGGTTGGAGGTTTGAGGAATGATGAGTTTGGGGGCTGGCGAATTTTGGGAAGTTAGGATTCCTGAGGTTGGAATGACGTTTTACACATTTTTTGTTGATTGGGAATGTTTGCAGGCTAGGGTACTTAAGAATTTGAGGGAAAATTTTAAAGGTTAGGGTGAAATTTATGGAGGTAGGGAATATTTTAGAGGTTATTTGGGATTGATGATCTGGGTGTTTTGTAAGTTTGGTTAGTGAGATATTGTATTTTGGTTGTTTAGTGGTCAAAATGGGATTTCATGGGTTGTAGTGGGATTTTGAAGAGTGAAGTTCGATTTTGTTAGTTTTAAAATTTAGGAAGTCAAAGTGATTTTCCAAAATATAGTTGGGCTTTGGTTTAGCATGCATTTTGAAAGTTGAGTATCAAATGTTGGGGACTTCCTTAGTTAAGGTGGAAATTTAAGGGTCGGGTGTTTTTACTGGTTGGGGTGAGATTTTACTGGTTCGGAAAAATTTTACCAGTTTGAAGTGAAATGTCTCAAAGATTCCAGTGAAATTTAAAGGTTGCGGTGAAATTTGAAGGTCGGAGGGAAATTTTTGGAGTTGGTTTAGTGTTTTAAGGCTGGGAATCTTGAAGATTAGGTGTGACTTTGAATGTTGGGTATGATTTTTAGTGATGGGGCAGGATTTTCTGCTTGTAGTGGAGTTTTGAAGGAAGTTATAAAATTTTGAGAACTTGGATGAAATTGTATGGGTTAAGATGAGTTTTTGAGGGTTGGTGACTTGAGTTCTCTCAAATATCTTCATTAATTAGCTATCAGTGTTACTCATCATTTTAATTGACAGCTTTTGTGCCGATGTTGATGTTTCTTATTCATCCGCATTGAGATGTACTCTTGTTATTGCACATACTGCAAAAGCAGCTAAAGATTACTATGGCTGCAGCGTGCTGCCATGCATTGATTGAATTTATGCGTATTTCAAAAGACGTGTTCCTTCACAAAATACTTAAGAGAAATGTGAATTGTGAAATTGTTTCACTGGTAAAGCATTGGTCAAAGTTCAAGAAATTCGATTTATACTGAAAGAAGTAAGAGATATCTAAAACTACTTCTTCTGATAATTTGAAAGGTTAATCTGCCACAAGCTTGTATGGTGTTACTAGAAAAATGCTGTAATGGTACGAATTAAACGTTTATAATATTGTCACTATAGCATTGGATTTTGATGACGTTTCTTCATTGTGAAAAGGCTTCTCCAGAACGAGTGTCCCAACACCGACAGATGTGACAAGCACCACGATTATATCAATGCGTCGTGTCGTCTGTAGTTGTCATAGTAACTGCATCCCTCTACAGTACCATTTAAAATGAGCGATTAAAAAAAATTCTCATTGAAATTCCCATCAATATGAAATATACAAAAGCAATTCAATTTTTTTTCGAAAATTCATGATAAAACCAATGCATTGTTGTACAGTGCATGCTGTATGATGGTCAAGCGCGGTCATTTAGTATTTTGGTTCTTGTAATGCGGTGTGTGTCATGTCTGGTATACGGTTCAGGAAAGTCTAGCAACATAATTTTTGATACTTGATACTTTTTTAGCAGCAGTCTGAAAAATAAATGGTGTCATGAGGTGTCTTATTGCTTGCCACGATGTAAGTTTTGATTCTTGATTTTCAATTGCAAATGAAACTCCTGTTAGATGAGCATAAAATCTTCTAAAGAGATGCAAAAAATGGAACTTGAGTGCAAACATTTCCACGTTTTATATTTGTTGGATTTAGAATTTACTTCTGAAGTTTTTTGTTTGTTAACATGCAATACTCCAGGAATTAAAGTCTTTGTACTGACACGTTAGCTGCATAACGTGAACAGGCAAAATACACAATGTCCTCAAAGAAATTCTTGTAAATTTGTAAGAATTAGGTACAAATTAGAAATGTAGACAAACTCACTCATGAAATTTTAGCATAAAAATATCATTGACACAAGCAACAAAGCAAAATCTTTTATTTGTTCTACATTTTAGCAAAAATTTAGTGCAAAACATCAAACGCAAATGAGAAACACATGCAAAATCACAATTCTGAGTTTATTGTAGAGTTTAGTTATATCAGTTGACAGGATGCTAGAACCTCCTCACTTGCCATATGGAAAACCAACTGAAGGAAAACTATTTCTCGAATCAGCGGGATATTTCTTGCGTATAGCCGTATATCACTGCAGTACAACATTGCCTCATGACGTCCAGAGAAAACACACTCAAACAGAATAGAGTATGCAAAATAGAAGAATAAGAGCATATACTAACTCTCCAAAAAAGAATTGCATATTCTGAACAGAAGAGTAAGAGCTTAGACTAACACTCAAAAAGAACTGCCTATTCAGAACGGAAGAGTGAAAAGAGCATAAACTTGAATTTAAAAAAAACAGCATACTCAGAACAGAAAAGGAATGTGGACTAACACTCCAAAAGAACAGAAAAATAAGAGCATAGACTAACTCCAAGAAAAAAAAACAGCTAGAGCATGGACTAACACTTGTAAAGAAAAATAAGAGCATGGACTAACCCTCAAAAAAAGAGTAAAAGCATGAACTAACACTCAAAAAAAGAGTAAAAGCATGAACTAACACTCAAAAAGAACAGAGTAATGGCAAAAACTTAAACCCAAAAAGAAGAGCAGCATATTGAGAGAAGAACAGTGCTAATACCCAGGTTACTGTGCAGGCGGTGTCGGTGGGAAGCAGCAGCGCACTGCAGCACGGCCTGCACCGCGCTGCCACGCTGGACGGCGTGCTCGAGCTGCGCAGCACGCGCGTCTGGGCCCTCACGCCCCACTGCCTCAGGCCGCACTCCGCCCTCAGGTCAGATGTCCCTTTGCTACTTCGCAGACGAAACAGGTTTCTGTGCATTCTTTGCGCAAGTTCAGGCAAGTTTTCCAGCAAGTTTCGGCTTAATCGAGAATTTATTTTCCCCATTTTATGTCGAGTAGAGCAGTATTTTGTTTTAGCTTGTAAAATCAAAACGGTATTTAGGGAAGCGATAAAAAACAAAAACACTTGAATGGTGAACTTTTTTGTGTTTTTTTAGGATAAGGTTTTTAGTGTCAACTCTGCTCGGTTTCTGGTGAGGTGTCGTCTTGGTTCTTCCATTAAGCCGTTTCAGTAATTGTTGAGAAATAGCTCATTTTAATGTCGAATATGCGGGGTCCAACAAAAGAATGTATTCATCCTTTGACTGATGATTACTCATGTATTTCTAATGATTAACATCAATGTTTTGCCGTTTGCAAAGTCTAACTATAAATAAAGTAGCAAGGATAGTCACTTTTAAAATAGACATTATTACCTAGCGAGTTTAATATGTCAGAACTAAAAATATACACGAAAAATGAACGTTTCGACCACAAGGGTCATCTTCAGCATCTGGGGAAACACAGTTAT
>JACJUY010002104.1:51990-67409 GCA_014220935.1 Platorchestia sp. MABIK
CCTTCCTCCTTCCTCTCTTTGGATTGCCTTTGTAGCGGATAGGGAGGCTTAAACTAACTAATAATCTAATCTTTCAGTCTCTTTAGATCTCTTGGCTTGTGCGGCGACGTCAGGCTGCCTAGGATACAATGCGCATGGTATCAATAGTGCCAAATAATTCCGTCCCAGTTAGACTTGCCATGGCTGGAAAAACGCAATATGCTTTTCAACAGTAGGAAAGGGTCGTGTGCAATAGTTTACAAAGTGAGCCGTCTTATAGTCGTTATGTTGTACCTGCTTGTATGTGTCAACATGAGGGTGTGAAATGATGTACGAGCAACAACTACGCGGTTCTCTATTGAAGTGTTAATACATTGCAAAACATTTTACTTTCGTTATAGGAGGAAAAAAATTGAAGGAAGTATTTTGAACATGTTTGGAAAGGTATTACATATTCTATTGTTTGAACATCACGTGCGAATAACACATGCCTTATTCTGCATAATTGTAATTCTAAATATTTCAAGTGTTAGCTAGGCGATGCTGTTACCTGCCTGTCTTCGTTTTTACATCAGCTTCCTTTTTGGGTGTTTTTGTGTCAAACTGTTCTCGTTATTAACCAATTTTTTATTAATAATTTAGAACTGCATGCGTTTCAATTTTAACATTTCTATTTTTTTTAACCTTTTTTAACATTTTCTTAGCACGGATGCAAAAGTCTTCTTGCGTTGAAAAAGTTAATTTGTAGATTGTTACGATTTGTTGCCTCGCATGACCTCCAAGGAAAAATTTTATTAGAAATTATTCTTTGTTTCGATATTGAACATTTTTATTCATTGCAGCTTGTAAAACGACTGGGGAATTGTTGATTTGTACGCAAGCACAATGTGTGCTTGGATGTACATGGAACGTTGTGACTTCCGAGGATGTATTGCCTGTGTGGGCCTGCCATGTACAGTTTTAAAGCACTTCTAAATTATTTTAGAAGTTATTCTGAGCATCTTTGGAGGAATCTGTAAATTTCGAAATATTCGCGTTTTTTCTGCCTATGGTATTCATAATTGAAACACTTCCAGGTTCCATGAATAAGTTTATTATTTCTTTAATTAGTTTCGTGGAGGCCATGTATTGCAAGAGTCTGTGAATTTAGAAGAAATATGTTTGGTTACGGTAATCATAATTGAAAAACGTGATGGTTATATCTTTAGATGACTATATGTTTCGTTATTTACTGTTCCGTGGAAGTGGGCTGGTGTGGCGTGCACCAGACCTTGTACGAGGGCCCGCACTTGCCGACGGCGTCTTTTGTATCCAAATCGCGGACGTACTCGCTGTCATACTTAACACGGTAACTGCAATAGGTTAAACTAAGGTGCAATATTCGACTCAAATTTAAAGTAAATTGGAGTGAGATCAATTTTGAAAAAGCCAGCATTAACTGCATTGTGACTTCGTTTAGCTTTGATTAAGTATTTATGAAAATTGAGTTTGTGACTAGTGGTGCGGTCAGCAGCATTATGATAACTCCCTCCGTGTACACCGGTGGCTCACAAGGCGGTTAACGTGCTAAGACGTTGCTGTTGATGTGCAAGTATGAAAAAAGCTGGAAATTTAAATTATCTCTCTCTGCGGGCACAGGTCGTGAAATTGTTCGTTCGAGGATCTTGAGCTGCGTGGTTTTTGTGATAGATTTGCTTTTAATCTCCTTGCCAAAATGTCTATTTGCTTTATCAATGGAATAGAAATATCTAGGTAAATCTTTCAGTTTTTTAGTTGCGCTTTTGAAGATATAATAACGTTCGATTCAGATTTCGACAAATAGAGCTCTGTGTGGGTTAAACAGAAAAGTTTAATCATTGGTCATGTTCCGTGTTAGTTTACACGTGTTTTGTAGAACAAAAGTTTCCAGTTCTTTCACAGTTGAGCCAGCAGCGCTGGAATATGATGGCAAATGACAAGTTAGTATATATCAGAATCACTCGTGCCGCGGTTAATCAGGTTGCTTTTATTATTATAATCCGGGGAATTATTTTCGTTAAACAAATATTAGCATCAAATCGTAATCACAAAACGTGAAGACACTTGACATTTTTAAGCACTCCACTGATGTGATCAATTTATTTTAACGTGATGACTTGATATACAGGGTGGGGAGTCAAAGCCAAACACCCAAGCAAAGACACTAGATAATCAGAGTTTCATATCCATATAAAGAAAAACCAATATTCTAGCGTACAAGTTCAGTATTATAGCGATGACAATTACGTCTCCATTGCTATAAAATTCCATTGCTAATGGAATTAATATTATCTCATACAAGAAATATATTACCACGTATGTACTCTCGGCGACAGCGACGGCAGATGAAGGGTAAATCAAAGAAGGCAGAGCAGCAGGGAATGTAATGGCACACAACCTAGCGTCACCGCAGGCACAGTTAGCAGACAACAGAGAAAGCCTTCTATTGGCTAATAACGCGAGTACTCATTCAATGCACGTGTAGTATTCCACTATAATTTGTGCATGTCTAATATTCGTGTACTTGTTACAAGAATACATTGTGTATATGTGTACTCGTTGCACGGACTTGTAGTTGTATGTGAACGCACTGGTTAAACGTGTGTACATTCCCTTCCACAAAATAACCTACACAACTTCGAACACAACCGAGAAGTAAAACGAATATCAAGATCAAGTCTCGAACTTCAATAAATCGTTTTATTCTTGATATTGCGTGCTTGCTGCAAGCGCTCACAAATTATATTATGGCTTTATAATTGTGCTTAATTATTCTTGTTAAAATATTCATTTAAAGTAACGAACTGGCTTAAAAATTAGTGTTTCACTCACATGGCTTGCTATCGTTCAGTAGAACTAAATATGCACAAATTACTAGTTATCTCACAAGATTCGACAGTGAATATCGGAACTAGTAGAGCAAATATTCTACGCAGATCTAAGTTCACGTAATTACCAAAATCTCCGCATTGAACAGATCTGAGTACTGAAAATTATACAAAAAAAATACACTTTAGATGCTACAGGCTTACGTACCGATTCTACCGTTACTGAGATGAGCATTGTGCAACGGAGAAGAACTTCACTTGTGACCACACCCAACATTTTCCTACCCTGCACTGCCCTGACAAAGTTGAGCAACGAACTCGCACAGAAACAGACGACGTGACACCAAGGTGTGGCTTTTTCAATTGTCAGTGGCTTTTTTTAACTTTAAAAATTGGCCAGGCAAGAGCTTCTCAAGTGTTAGCTATTCTCATCTTCCGGTTCTAGAGGTGGCTTAGCTCTGCAGAAAATCTCGAGAGTATTTCATTCATCACAACAAAAAGAATCTTGTAATATTTTAATAATCCCATAAAAAGTAATGTCTTTTTTTTTTATCTAATCTGGAGCTAAGACTATCCCGCGCCAACAAAAATGCAGCGCACTAATGCCACTTCTAGAAAGCGCAGCAGAGTGGAAAGCAACAACTCTTGATACGATATAGTCTTAGAATAAAATTAATAACGATAATTGTCGTCACTGTCTGACACTAGTCAAGGATGCCCACTCATTACGTTGAAGCTATAGTTTAATGAACCTTCTCTATCAAAATCAACTCATTTATTCAAATTTCTATTCATCAAAGAAAGCAGAACCTACTGAAACTATATTGCATTTCTCCACTGTAGAAATTGATACCCGCTAAATTTATTTTTACTACCATTTTTGTATTATATGAAGTAAAACCTTTAGCTTCAATATGCACGCCAAGAATGCAAATTAACATATAAAGAATCTGTTTTTAATACCATTCCTGTACTACCCGAAGTAGACTCTACTGAGCCTGTAACTTGATTTCGTTTGCCTAACATGCAAAAAAAATTACACAAACCTGGAAGCTCAGCGCACAACTCGACAATCCCAGCGCGTCTAGTCAGGGAGAAAGAGGAGGCGAATATCAGGAGTCAGTGAGAGCATGTCATGGTCAGACCGAGGCTTGGCACGTGTTGCGATCAGAGGTCAACTCGTCACTCGATCTTGAGTTGCGTCACGTTGTCTGTTGTGATGAGCTGAACAAGGCTGCCTGATGCTGGTCGGCTCTCATTCTTCACCCACCCCTCGAATGTTCTGCACGATACAATCCGTGGAACAATGCTCATAATTATTGAGAACTGAAATGAGTAACAGGGGCGGCTTTTGAATGAAAATGACAGAAAACTTTTGAACAAAATGGATTATAAACAACGGAGTAAAATGGATAGAGAAGAATTTCTGAGTTAAATAGATAAAATAACAGCTGATTAAAATAGAAAAAAACAGCCGCTGAATGGAAGGGATAAATAAGCTGTTGCTGAATGACAGAGAAAAAAATCAGTTACTGGATGAAGCAGTACCTAAATTGACGTCAGTTTCAGTTACTTGATCGATAGTTGAACATTCAGTGGATAAACTGACACACAGAACACACTTAGTACAGGAAGTCATCAGCTCAAGCTTTTCCAGACCACGTCCTAGATGGTAGAACATGCGTTTTATTAACTGCAACATAACACGGTACATCAGAACAAGTAAAGAAATTATAGATTATGTGCTAGCTTAAGCCTCCCTAACAGCTAAAAAAAAAAGTGTTTCAAAGACAGGAAAGCACTATTTAGTATGGAGATAAGGGAACACGAAATCTATGCAGAAGGGGCTTAGAAACACTAAGTTGAGAAGGAACTTCATGAAACAAGATAAATATTGAAGAAGAAAGTAGTTCGGGTGGTGAAAAACAAGACAGCAGTGAACCGAAAAAAGATGGTCCTTAACAAAAACACGTTTCATTTCATCACAAAGAAGGCCTACCTAACTCTCAGCTCATGCCCTCACATAGTCCCCCTGGGAGCGCTAATTCCCATAGATACAATAGTTTTCTCCCCCTGAAGGGAACAAGTAAAGAACAAACGTCAAAGGAATCAACAAACAACTGTAAACAAATACACAACTGTCAATAAATGCACTCACAACTGAAATATTTCGTTAACGTCACCAGTTACAGATATAACAAATATGGAAGTTCATTTTAACTTGGTGGTCATTGCTACACTAGCTAACGACACAGTAATAAAATAAAAAATGTTTCGATAGTCATCCCCTAGAAATAATTTAATAATGGCGGACAAAAGTAACAAACGGCGGAGATGTGCTCAACATGAACTATTTTCCACTCAACTGATATGTGGTTTGTCGATTTGAACAGAATATAAACTCTGAAAAGAATAACTAAGAACACAAGAAGCACTGTCACGCCGAACTTGCATTACACGTGAAATAGTAGGCCTGTCACTGTACACATGAGAGTAAAGCTGTCCAATTATCAGCTCAAACCAAATCGAAAGCCCTATGTAACCTCTGGTAATTTTTCAATAAATACAAAGTTACTTAACAGTAAAAATGACTATCGAGTACAAAAGTTTAAAGCACTGACGAGGAAAGCAAAAACCACTGCATTTGGTATCCTAATATTTGGTCTTAGAAGTACTTACAGTCACAGAACCTAATAAACTAAATTCTCATTAAAAGCATTTATTGACTATCAATTGAGAGGACCTTATTTAGCAAAATTAGCTTGAAAATAAGTTAAAAGGCAACAGAAGTAGTAGTGAAATTCATAAACTATCAAGAAACCAACAGATTTAATCATTTGCTAGTTTAAGCCTCTCTATCCGCAACAAAGGCGATCCAAAGAGAAGAAAGAGGAAAACACCATTTTGTATGGAGTTTAGGAAATGCAGAATCTATACAGAAAAGGATAGAAACAGTAAGTTGAGAAAGAATTTCAACAAACAAGATGAAAATTGAAGAAGAAAGTAGTAGGTGCTGATGAACAGAAGTGAACCTAAAAAAGATGGTCCGTAACATAACCACAAAAAAATGTTATTTCAATATAGGGAAGGCCTACCAAACCATTAGCTCTGGACTACACGTATTCCCCCAGCAGCGCTAATTCCCATAGATACAATAGTTGTATCCTCCTGAGTGGATCAAGAATACTAACAACAAACCTGAAAAACTAACTTTGCAACGAAGTCAAGAGACAACAGACGTAGTAGTTGAGTTCATTAAATATCAAAGAACTAAATTATTTCTCTGAACACTAACTAGGCATCAAAGTCAAGAGGCAACAGAAGTAGTTGTAAAGTCTCACTCGAAATCAAATAAATAAATTATCGCTCAGAGAACTAACTAGGCATCGAAGTCAAGAGGTAACAAAAGTGGTTGCAAAGTACAGCCAAAATCAAGGAAATAAATTATCATTCTAAGAACCAACTTTGCATCAAAGTCAAGTGGCAACAGAAATAGTTGTAAAGTTCAACCGAAATTGTCGAGATTCCAATCATAGCTCTGCCGTGTGAGGCAATAAGTGGGCTGTTTCAATACAGTACTGAACTCCTGCAGTAGGGAGCCTTTGCTAACAAATTTCTTAAATTATTCTAACTAAAAGAATTTAATTATTAAGTAAACCTAATAAAACGAACAGAGCTATGGTATTGGGAATCCTCACATCCATGGTAAATCGAGCACCTAAATAAATTACTAATTACTGCTCGAATCTTCCCGAGTCTGAATGCTTCAATTCGGCTTCGGCGGAAGACGAGGTCGGGGCAGCGCTTTGCTCCGGTCCTCACACAGCTCATTGGTTCGGCTTGGGTCTCACACTTCTCATCGCAGTGCTTCGCCCAACCAAATTAAAACTTCTCGCGCCCACGGGCGCCCAACAAACTAGAACAACTTAGTCACTACGAAGATCTTGTTTCGAAACCCAAAGTGAGATCTTCATTAGAAATGCCTGCTCTGCTTGTATTAGCTGGTAAAACTTGCTTTATTCACTAACCTTGACCAATCGAAAGTCAAGGCAAATGTACCAAAGATGTCCATAATTGCTTGGATAGCGCTCCACGAATGTGGCTGGGATAAAATCAAGCAAATAAATTACAACTCCGAGAATTAACTTAGCAACGATGTCCATAGGCAATAGAAGTAGTAATTATGCTCAACAAATAATTGAATTTCATTCTGAGAACTAACTTGGCAACGAAGTCTAGGGGAGTCCACTTGCTGAAGTCAGCTTTGCTCATCCACTTCCTGTTCATGGGAGTGTCGAGAGTGACAGGCAATATGGCGACCGCAGTCGCCCCCTCAGGCAGCCCTGACCCGGATCCGGCCAGCGACTTGGTGAGCTGATGCACTGCAGCCTTGGCCATGCCGTACCCCATCATGCCTGCCAACATTCCACTCGTAAATGATACAACTTAACACTTTGAATGCAGCATGAGTCACCGGTGGGGATATTCCTAAAGCTGTTAACTGACCAGTAGTCACCAACTCAATTTTCATAAATACTTAATTGAAGCTAAATAAAGTCACAATCCAGGTTATGTGTGCTATTTTCAAAATTGCTTATTGCAATTGACTTTAAATTTGAGTTGAAAATTGAACTTCAGTTAAAGCCATTGCGTTCAAAGTAAACTTAATAAAACACTTAATAAACTTGATAAAACTAAATCGAGCAACTAACTAAGAAACTAAACTAGATGCAAGAACACCCTTCAACTAGGCTATTAAAACTTTTCACAATAATCCATACGTGCAAAGGGCAAAATTTATCACTACTTGATAAGACAATGGTTATTTTTACCCGCCACATTTTTGGGTTACTTGTAAAAGTTTGGGCAGTCGTCTAATTTAACAATATAACCATTTCTGCTTAAAATTTGTGCTTGTATTACTGAACGATTAGATCACTGACTTTCAAGTAACTCAACCACTCAACGACCTCCAGAGTGGTCACTCATTCTCATGATCATTGATAAAAAAAATAATAATGTTGTAAGCCTGTGTACAGCTTTGAAAATAATAGCATAGACAATTTAAAGCCACGTAGAGGTAACAGAAATTTCTTCCATTCCAAATTAATCAAGAGGTTAGAAGTGCCACAGCATCTGAAGACAAATTGAAAAAAATTACACTGGTGTTCATGTCATAAAAACTACTCTTGTTATAAAATTGGCGTGGTTTCATCATGCTCACAGTAGAAAATGACAAAGAAAATTAGCAGTCTTGTATGAAAAGTTCAGTTTTCAAGAGTGTACACCTGCATGTGGATGACAGGATGTTAACTTTCTTAGATCCTCAGACAAAAACTTGCCTCACAACAAGCAGAACATAGAAATTTACAGGCTTAAATTTGTCAGGAGTAATGAATTGTCATGAAACATGTAGTCTTAACTGGTTTTTGTAGAACTTACAGAAATATTACATAGTAAAATGATACAAAACCTAACATTTTAATATGTACAAACATTGTATTGACTTTTTTACCAATACACTCCAATACATTTCAATTGGATTTAATTTACCAAGACTGGAAATAAATTCTAGTCATGTGCTTTCAATTTCAGTGACAAGCTTAGTATTATAGTATTGTTTATTCTCATGACTAAAAATGAAACAACTCCAGAATCCTATAACAGGGCAAAAGAGAGATTCTGACAAAAAATAATCACTAAAAAAGAACAAAATTTTGATTCCGCAAAAACAACAAAATTCAGATTCATTAATGCGAACAAAATTAAAATTCCTCAGAGGCAACAAAATTCAGATTCCTCAAAAAAAAAAACTGAGAACCCTAAACAGCACAAAATTGGGTTGGTTCTCCAGTAAAGAACAAAATTGCAATCCCTAAAAGGGAACAAAATTGAGATTGAAATTAATGTCATAAGATAATTAAAATTCTTCAAAGAGAACACAACTGTCAAACGCTGATGAGCTCAGCTGGACCATTATGACACTTAGTTTCTCCCAAGTGTCATAATGGAACGTGTGCAAAAGAACGTTAGTTGGCATGCTGCTAAAAAACTAGCGATGACATACTGACCTATTTTTCATTGAAGCATTATTCGTTCTCAAATGGGAGGATACAAATGAAGTAACTACTGTGAAATAATACAGCGGCAAAAAATATTTCAAAACATTTCTTCATATGCAGTGATCCCAAATGGGAATAACTAACAGTGAAGTCAAGTCTACACAAGTGAAAGACAAGTAAAGACACCAAAAAATAAAAATTACACTACCTGGAACTTTAGGATAAAAGCAAGAACCAAATCTAGAATATCATTAATATTCTAGCCATGAAGAACAACCAAACTGGCATGTCACTAAAATCCCTAATTTAACACACCTCTCATGAGCACTGAAAAAAATTAATTATTTAAAAATCAAATAAAAAATATCATACTATTCAAGTGCAATCAAAATTCCACCTGGTCCTCAAGAACACTAATTAAATTAAGACAGAAAAGTGACATTCAATATATCCCTGAAGAGCACAAAACAAAAAGAAAAAAGCTCTTTTCAATAAATTCCTTAACACTTTGACTGCGGCAACTAAATATTAAGTTCAACACCAAACTCAAATTTAAGGTAAAGTGTAGTAAACTATTTTGAAAATACCAAACATGAACTGGATAATGCCTTCATTTAGCTTTGATTAAGTATTTGTGAAAATTGAGTTTGCGACTACTGGTCGGTCAGCAGCATTATGAAAATTACCTCCATGTACCACTGGTGGCGCACATTGCAGTCGAAGTGTTAAGAGCCCAAACTAAAAAGAATCACAAAACAAAACTAAATACATCCAAGTAAAGAGAAAATTCAGCACATCTAAAGGTTCATGAATCCCTCACCGGCAGTGCCCTCAAGCGCAGGCTGAGCCCCAGGCAGCACCACGAGGCCGCCCGGCTTGAGGAACTTGGCAGCCGCCTGTGCAGTGATCACCGACGACCACACCGACTGCTGCCACATCAGCATGCTGCTGCTGATCAGGCCTGACCAATTCCCAGTAATTGTCAGATACACATACATATATGTTTGGCATCCACCTATGCTACTTGAATATAAATTATCTAGTAAAACTAGAAATACATATATATATATATAAGTATGCAACACACCCCACATATAATTTCAACAAGCAAAATTTTCATGCTGAGCATTAGAGTAAAAATGAATATTTCATGTTTTTCATGATCTTACAAACAATTCAATATTGCTTATATCTAAAACCATGGCCCAATAGTCAAAAAAATATGCATAAAATTAAGCATGGAATGAAATAGGCTGTTGCACTCCTAAGCCCCTGAATAATATAAGACCAATTAAACACATCTCAAAATGAAAAATTATGTTCTATGCCAATGGTCCAGTTAGCACACCTTGTTAAGTACTTATCTTCTACTAATAAATTATATTTTATAACCTCTCAAGATATAATTTCCCTTCAGCCAAGTCCAAACTCATTTCAAACACCTGGATAGGGACTAGGGAGGCAATTTGTAGTTTATATTTCATCCCAAACACAAAGAAACACCAAACTAACATTGCAGAGTCTTGAGTTCTCAACAATCAGATATCTTCATACTCTAAGCTGCAATGAGCACAAATACCTCAGAAGCTCACCATCTGAAGCAGCATTGCCACCTGCCCAGCCACCAGCCATGTTGATAAAAGCATCTACTTTGGAGCCATCAGCCAGTGCCTCAGTGAGCTGCTTTATGACAGCAGCAGCCTGGGTTGCACAGTCAGCATCCTTGTCTACTGTGATGTTGACTGATGCATCCTCACTGCTCACCAGGTCTATGCTGCCTACCCACTGTATAGATTAGATACAACAAGAATTAAATGGATCCTGGGAAAAAATATACAATACTAATGACTTTAACACAATGAGGGAATTGACCATTAACACATTTTGAAATTTCTCATATTACAGATTAGCTATTTATTTGTAAACATTTTTCAAAGATTTCAGGCATTAAAAATGAAAAATTTTGAGCTTAAAACTGTCACATTGCAGATAAAAGAAAACTTCAATTATCTTATTGGTTTGCAAGATTTGAAGAAGACTTGTACTTCACTCAATATGCTTAGAAACACAATGATTTCAATACCAAAACATACTCACATAATTCAATGCCTTGAAGTGTTTGACCACAGCACTTCCCAAAGCACCTCGTCCTCCATACACAACAATTTTCCCGGACATATTTAATCAAGAATTACCTGGACAGTCACAATGGAAAAAAAGTTGTTCAGTTTATTATTAAAGTTATATATTGAGTACCGTATGGGACTGAATAACAAGATCTAAGCCCATGGCACATGGGATAATTAATGTTATTCAACATTAATCACATGTAAATATAGTGATGAAGTTCTTTAGGCTTTCCTACAATTTGACCTATACAGTGGAAACACTATGAAGCTAAAACAAAATTATAAATAAGAGCTTCTCTAGAGAGGTTGGATCACTGTTGACCGTATTCTAACTTGGATTTTGAATAACCAAATTGTATATTAGCTCTACTTTGAATGTAACTCAAATAATTCAGCAACTAATACAAAACAACTGAATTTTCTCATTCTATTTGTTATACAGTAAGAAATGGACACATAACAGGCTTCATCAACAAATAGATAAAGCCTTCCTACTTCATTAACAGCTTTAAGGCAATTGTACCCACAAATTGGGTGAAAAACATGAAATTTTTGAAAATTTTTATTTTAGCTGCTATAGAAAGTGTTAGATGTCAAGTACATCCTTTGAAAAAATGAGATTTGTACGTTTGTTTGTCTGCCAGCAACGAGGGTTTAAAGTAGGGGGGTACGCTGGAAACCATACAGCTTTGCTGATCCGTCACAGCATGACGTTGCTATGTAAGCTCTTTTGTCTCTTTATTACTGTATAATTATTGCATAGGTCCTAACTGACCCCACAAATAAATTAAAATAAAAATAAGAATGTTTACTTTTTTTTGTCTTTTTTGAGAGGTCCGGTTTTTGAAATTTCAAAATGCATCTTCTCTGTCAGTTTTTTTTTTTTTGGCTACAGTGATGATATGGGTATCACTGGATGTGGAAAGACTTAGGCAATACCATAACCTATATGGTGATTCATATTTTGTTTCCGATCAAGAGTTTTGACATCACAAGTACAAAAATTTTCAAAAAAATTTCAATTTTTTTGAAACTTTATTTTAAAATTTCAAATTAGGAATTTGGAAATTGCCAAATAGGTTATGGGATTGTCTTAGTTTTTCAGTTTCCAATGATCCAATGCTACCCATATCATCACTGTAACACAAAAACTGACAGAGGAGATGCATTTCAAACCACTCTATACTCACAGCTGGTCACAAAGCCATCTTCAACTAATCAAGTCAAGCTGCATCAACAAACAACTGCTTGTCATGAAGGAAAAAATCCCCTATCACAAAGCAATCATCCACTAAAAAACAGACGATAGTCAAAACACGGTCAATAGAACTTTAAAAAGTTAAGGTCATAAAGGTAAATTCAAATGGAGTTCAATTTTGATTTTTGGGTTCTACTTGGGTTTCCTTATCTTGAACTTAAACGTGAGGGCTGACGGCTGACAGTGTTGGGGCCTTTGTAACAGCCTACAATTTATTCTGCAATAATCACAACATTTACCTAAAAAAGTTCAGCACTTGTGTACCAGATTTGTCCACTAAACTACTCAAGATCCATGAATCCTTGTCACAAGCTGCCATTGGACGGCATCACTGGGATAACCAGTACGTCAAAACACCATCCTCAGGTATGGTGGGTCATTACAGCCCACTCCACATGACTGGCTCATTCCAATCACTGTCTCTTACTCTAGGCACATAGAAAAAAAATTTTCATAGCTTCAATGATACTCAAATTACACTTCTGATCCAATCCAGCCAGACAGCTCATATCTCAATCATCTTCAGCACATCTGGCACTTACTTTCATCAGCACCAAAGTTCATCTTGAAATCTGTACTATATCCATTCACAATGTCAAGAATCCTTTTTAGTTCATGCCCAGATTCACTAACCACAACCACATCATCAGCGTACAACAAACAACTCAGTTTCTCCTCGTCAACTTTCAATCCTAAGCAACTCATTCTCAATCGAACTGGTAATTCTTCTGCGTACAATCCAAACAACAGTGGAGACAGAGTACAGCCCTGTCTTATGCTTCTAACACTCCTCACTTGCCCAGTTTCCAAATTTTCCAACCTGTAGATAACAATTGTGTTCTGATACAGACTTCGTACAATATTTACTATCTTTCTTCTAAATCCAACTTTTCTCAAGATTTCAAACAGCCTAAGCCAATCTACTCTGTCATACGCCTTTTCAATATCCAGGAATGTTAAATATATCCCCTTATCATCCTTCTTCATTCGCTCAGTTATTTCACTTACTACAAACAGATTATCCTCATCACGTCTGTGTTGCCAAAAACCATTTTGCTCTTCTCTCCGGACTCCTAGTCTTCTTCTTCTTCTTTGGGGGGGATCCAGGAGGATCTTGAAAGTCGATGGATTTCTTCAGCAGAAGTCCGTGCAACCTGACAGCTTGTAGGGTATTTGAGAGCACAAGCAGCTCCGAAGAGCAGAGAAAAGTCAGGCTCACTTCAAGTGTTGAATCTCACATGCATAAATCAATTAAAGAGATCACAAAGTCTTCCATCTGTTTGTTGAAGTTATGAAGCCAATCAAGGAATGGAGAATCCTTGCACGAACATAAGATGAGTAATTACCACAGCCAACAACATTTACAAGACAGAGTTCCAGATTGAATCTAGAGAGACACATGGTAAGGTTCACCCGAGCCAGGGCATCCCTTGGGCATGCCAACAGGAAGTGCTCAATCGTCTCAGGAGTGGAGCACTCTGAGCACAATGGGCTAGGGTACATATTAAATCTATTCAGGTGAGCAAAGACACCAACGTGTCCGACTCGGAATCGACTAACAATACATTGACCTTTCCTCGTGAGGTCGACATCTAATGGAAACTCTGGCTTCCTGCTCAACTCAAAATAGTATCTCCCCTTTCCAGAACTCTCCACCTGCCTCTGCCAGCACCCACTCCAATGGTTTATCATCCTCACCCTCAGCTGATTCACATTCTCCTCATAGCTGAGTTGAGTCAGAGCTGATTTTGAATTTGTGTGGCCCAGTTTTGCACCTCTATCAACAATTTCATTGCCTGCTATTCCCGTATGAGAGGGAATCCACTGAAGGTGGATGCTGGATGAGGCTTCAAGCAAAATTCTCTGGATATTCCTACTAACAGTTTTATACAATGGATTAACAAAATTAGAGATAATACTCAAGGCACTTTTAGAATCGGTAAAAATTATCACTTTTTGGTTTATAATGCTACATTTGATCAACTTTATTGCGTTTAGGATTGCAAGCAGCTCTGCTCCCACTATTGAGTGAGCAGGATTGAGTAACCAAGCCGTGGATAAATTCAAGTGCGGAATGTACACAGCAGCTGATGTAGAACCTGACTCCAGTTTAGATCCATCTGTATACACCCTGCAGCAATCCCCATATTGCATTCCAAAATAATCCTCAAACTTTTTATTGATCTCATCTGTACTAAGGAACTGCACATGCAGAAAGGACGTACAAACACGCAGAGTGGGAAGCTCAAATGCAGCAACAGGAGGTTCAGTGTTAACCTCTAGGTGAGGAAAGGTAAACTGAATGCTATTCAGTATTTGCACTCGTTTAGAGGAAAAAAGCTTTTACATGGGGAAGCAAATAGTCCAATTTGTGAAACAAACTTTGAAGGACCAAAAATAGAATTGCTGTATCTTAAGCACCATTTAATATATAGAAAATGCAGATAAAGCTCAAGAGGCAAAATGTAAGCTTCAGCCTCTATTGAAGATATAGGAGATGTCTTTCGAACTCCCAATATACATCCGAGGGCTGAGTTTTGGATTTTATTCAGCAAATTCAGATTCCTTTTTGAAAGTTCAGGGAAGATCACATGACCATAAACGAGTTTGCTTCTCACAAATGAGATATACGTAATAATTTTTGGGAGGATCCCCAGGAGACCCCAGACAACGCTCTAAGTACTTGCACCCGTCTTTGTCCATCTATTTGGAGTTCTTTTAAGTGCAAGAGAAAGGTAAGTTTAGGTGCATCAAAAATAATTCCAAGCACTCTTTGGGTTTCTGTCCCACCAATGTGCTTGAAATTTAACCGCAAGTTGAGTAAAGGAACATTTTTCTTTCTGGTGAATACTTGATGCTTAGTTTTATTTGTATTGACTGTTAACTTCCATGTAGAGAGCCACCGAGTGAGGACAATCAAGTACTCCTGCATCGTCCGCTGAACTTCCGCTGGGGATCCCCCATTTGTGATGATAGTGATATCATTTGCATATGAAACACATTCAGTTTTCTCCATTTGGGGTAAGTCATGCAACATCACATTAAAGAGCAATGGGCTCAAAACTGCACCTTGAGGCAGGCCACATGTCAGAATTTTGCCATGTGAGTGCACACTCCCAACTCTCACTCTAACTGTTCTATTTGA